>VZUA01021718.1:41204-56362 GCA_013401035.1 Horornis vulcanius | reverse complement strand
CCACTATCCCAGGTTCCTCCAAGCCCCATACAACCTTTCTTGGAGTATGTCCAAGGATGGAGCAGTGACAGCTTCTCTGGGCAACCTGTGCCAGGGCCTCACCGCCCTCACAGGGAACAATTTCTTCTTCATATCCCAGCTAAACCTGCTCTCTGTCAGTTTGACTGTATTGATCTCAATGAAGCCATTAGATTTCATTATTATTTCTATTTAAAAAATCAAGAATTCTGTTTTCCTTTGTTTATCTTTGTCAAGAACTAAAACAGATCTCTCTCTTTGGCTCATTAAGTTAAATGAAGGAAAAAAACTGGATTTGATACCTGAGAAAGGCAAAAGCGGGCAAGTTTGATTTCAGGACAAGTGAGGTGTTACTGTCTGATCACTGGAATTTGCTATAAACTGAGGAATGAAATGGCTCTAACAGCAAGGCATTGCTAGAAATGCCAGAGCTGGCACCCTCCCTTGGTAGTTTCAACATTGCTGTTGTCCACACAGCAATGACAAAAATGTGACTCTTCAGTGATCTCAGTCCAGTTGTCTCTATTACCATAATTTAAGACTAAATTGTTTTTAAGAAATGTAGAAATGAAAGGAGTGAAAGCTGAGTAACAAATATTTATGAACACAGTTTATGTCCATAGATAGGTTGCTGATGGGTGTATTGACCTCAAATGTTTCTCATCTGAGTTTCCTGCCTTTAACTTTATATCTGCTCATCCAGTGTTTAGGATTTGCACAGATGCACTGTGGGTTAATCACCTTGCTACTTCTTACTGAAATTACCCATTGAAATTTGGGTTGAAATATTTTTCCCACATGATATGTGTGGACTTTACTGTTTTAATTACCTGATTATGACATGGTTGTGCAAAGGCCCAAGCCCTAAGCAGCCCCATGTAGTGAGCCTGTCACAAATTAAATGAAAATAAAATCAAAAGGGTTGCAGCATATCTTTCTAATCAGTGAAGCTGGTCTCCCCAGTCCCCTTTTTTTTCTAAATGAGCAGAAAAAAAATCTTAATTTGACGAAATGATTGCATCCTAAAAAGTGTTGAAATGTCTCTGCTAGTAAAAAACACCCAAAGTTCCAGGTGGGATTTTTTTTTTTACTTTCTTGAATGGTATTATCCAAAACTCCCTCTAGGAGGCTGGCTATTTGCTTTTTTGCTTTCTTATGTCCTTCTCTATGATTTGAATTAGTGCTTAGCTGATCCTCCATCATTTCCACACTAGAAAAAACTCCTGGTAACATGGTGAATTCGTGAGTTTGTGAAAATGGATTAGAATTGAATCACTATGTCATTTTCAGTTCTTGTGGCTTGCATGGAGCAACATTCTGTTATTTCCCTGAGTGCCCTTAAATTTAACCTCTCTGTTTCTCTAAAATAGTCCAAGGAATGGTGTCATATCCTGCTGTGTTGATCAGTTCTTGTTAGGCTCAATTCCCATCACAGATTGCTCAAGGTACTCCTGCGAGAGAACTTTTTGTCTTAGTTACTTGCTTTTTACTAAGTCAAAGCATTGATCAAAACCAACAATATACCTTACTTGTGACAGCACACGTGGGCAGACAAGTTATAATAAAGACCAAGTGTTGCTTCAATAATGCTTAAAAATTAAAAAAGTCAAAGAACAACTGACAACAAAAAAAAGTTCAAACCCAAGCTTGCCCAGCACTGTTCTGTCTGATTAATGTGGTGTATACCCTAAAAGCAGCACGTAGGGTTGCAGGAATTTACATAATGAAAGCTTTATGAAAAGGTATTTCAAACTAACCCTGTTTTTAATATACAGTGTATTTTAGGAGGATGGCAGGGGATCCTCCCACCTAAGGAAGAACTTTGGCTTTCAGTAGTTGTTTAATGAAGCCATGCATTCAGTTTATCAGTTGTGTTATCACTGGTCATTCTTAGATCACCTTGCCTCTCAAATAACTTTCTTTAATCCTGAAATTAAACTTTCTGATAAGAACAGATTGCACTGTGTTTGACATTGCAAAACAGAGACTGCCTTAGTGAATAGAAAACTACATAAAGCTTAAGTTTGAATAGGTACTTAGAATGATGAATTGGTTTCCACGTCTGTATTTCTGTATTCAGAGTATAAAGTGCTCATCTTCATGTTGAAGAGTACAGCAGAAAGGAACAGATATTGTTTTCTTCTTTCTGAGAAGTGTTTGCAGTGAGTCATTCTGTCTCTGATAGAATTGCATCATCATGGTGTAATTGGCTTTGTAGCACATGGCCAAAAAACGTTTCATGAACTTTAAATTATTTAGCCCAGTGCTTGTAGCCATATTTTAAACCACTGTGGTTTTCATGTCATGTTTTGCTATTTAACTTCAGGTAAAGATTTGCTGTTGATACCTGAAACTCCTTCATTAGATGAAGATGAATTTTGTTTGTTCTCACTCTTTCCATAAATGCATCTTAAGGAAGAAGGGCTTCTTCAAGTTCCAGTATTAGAGAGAAGGTTTTACTGAAGGTTGTGGATATGCCAAGAAAACTTAAACAAAATCAAGAACAGATAGGAGTCATTGTGCTATTAGGATGTGGTCAGGAGCCTGCCTTTGATATGCTGAAGCATGAACCTGACAATTATCCATTGAATAGTAAACTTTTTCTGGAGCTCCGCAGGGGGATTGAACAGCCCAGTTTCCAGTGGGTTTGACTGCATTTTTATTCAACATCTGTTGAATGTTTAATAAAATGTTTAAATGTTTAATATTGTTCTGACACTGCCTCTTATAGCAAGCAATAAGGAGTGGTGGTGCTTTTATGGTCACCTGTAAGGTGTGTACACCTGCCTAGAATGTTCTGAAAACTAGGTTCCAAATGCTGCTTGAAAATTATGTTCTAGGGAAAAAAGATACTGCTTTTAATAATTTCCCTGCTATTCTTGCTGCTTAGATCTGTGGGGCATTGAGGCATTTATTTCTTCATTTTAGGAGATGACCATTCCATGGTGCCTGAAGAGGGCAGAGCTCGTGTTCAAGTGCATCAAAGGTACGGGAGTGGAGCTCCAGTGGGATCTGAGGAGCCAGTCCAGAGCAGGGACATGGACTCATTAAAGGGCTGCAGCACNGCGAGCCCCACAGGAAAGATGGAGAGAGACTCTTGACAAGGGCCTGGAGTGACAGGACAAGGGGGAATGGCTTCACACTCACAGCAGGTTTAGGTTGGATATTAGGGAAAAATAGTCCTCATGACTCAGCATGGTTTTTTCTCTTCCTAAGTTGTGTTTTTACTTTCTGCATTTTTGTGTGCTGCACTTAAATAATTGAACCAGTCACTTTCTTTCAACCACCTGCTTGAGGAACCTCTTCTTGTATTAATTGGCCTTTAGGAGTTCACAATGGATATATAATTTATATCATCCACTTCTACTAAACAAGTATTTTTCTGAGCATCCTTATTTGTCATCAGAGGATTCCTGTGGCCTTTAGTAGTTCATCAGTTGAGCAATAAATGAGCTTTTTTCCTATAGAATCATAGAATAGTTTGGGTTGGAAGGCACCTTAAAGATTCCAACCCCCTGCCATGGGCAGGGACACCTTCCACTATCCCAGATTGCTCAGAGCCCCATCCAGCCTGGCCTTGGACACTGCCAGGGATGGGGCAGCCACAGCTTCTCTGGGCTACCTGTGCCAGGGCCTCACCACCCTCACAGGAAAAATTTCATCCTCATATCCCATCTAAACCTCCTCTCTGTCAGTGTGAAGCCATTCCCCCTTGTCCTGTCACTCCAGGCCCTTGTCAAGAGTCTCTCTCCATCTTTCCTGTGGGGCTCGCTTGAGGCCCTGGGAGGTCTCAGTGAGGTCACCCCTGTTTCTCAGTGAAAGGAGCCATGGAAGGAACTCCTGACACACTCTTTGGAGAAACCCTCACTTCTGCTGTGTATCACTGTGCACAGTAGGACTGATTATTCTGTCCTCAGTGTAGGTATTCTGCAGAGCTCCTCCTTAGATTTTTCCACATTTCATTCAGAACGCCCAAGTCTGATTTAAAGGCAGTTGAGAACATCCCTAATTAAGGCTTTTCAAACCCTGCTTGTGTGTGAAAACTCCCTCACTGTGGGGTCATGCTGTAACTGCTGGGGAGTATTGCACAGGTAATCCAGACAGTGTCAATGCTGGTTTTTTAGGTTTCATGATGGAAATGGCCTCATGGGATGGAGGAATTTCTCGGACTGTACAATTCCTGGTACCACAGGTAGGTGAAACCAACGTTATATCCATCCTAGGAGACTGCTGATAAAATGTGATTTTTTTTTTTTTTTTTTGCTATTGCTTGCCCCGTTTGAGTGAGTTTAAATTAATCAATCTGGTTTTGTTTCCTTGCCTATAAAAGAGGAGTAAGGGTGGATTTATATTTTTGAATATCCAGTAGTATTTTCTGAGAGGATGCTAAAATTTCAAACTGGGAAGTTCACCTTTACAAATGGTGAATGCATCATCTTTGAAAAAGAGACTTTTTTGCTGTTAATTACTCTGATGGGCTAACCTTGCATTACATAACTCGAGTTGTTTATTAGTTATATTGTCTGACAACATGGAAAGCTGCAATGCAGAAAGCTTGTCATGCTTCCACAAAAACATTAATTACTCCAGGTATTGAAGTTAGTTCTAATTTAGATTCTGAAATTATTTAATTTGGAGTTCTTGCTGATCTTCAGAAACAGGAAGATATCCAAAGATGGCCAGCACAAGGCTTGTTCTAAAAAGTAGTAAAAGTAGATTTATGTTAGAAAAGGAGTAACATGTATTTCTTGACAAAATAGAAAGCTGCTGAGCAAGGAAGAAGGCACAAATAAATTCCAAAGTTGAATCTAGTCCTGAAATGCAGAGAGTAGGAGTCCTGTAGATAACAAGCAGCACTATCCTGCTTATGTTTGGCAGAAATAATCAACCCCTGGAACAAGAAATCTCCTGGAAGTAGGTATGTGGATATGTCAAATAAATATACAGCCAGTATTTTTAGGTCAATCTTTTAAATGGATTCATTAGAATTATAAGACGCAGTTTGAAAATTATTTTAGTTGTCTTCTGAACAGCAGCATTTCTCTTAAATACCAAGAAGCAAAGTTGAGAGAGACTTAATATTTCCAAACTACAAAAAGACAAAGCTTACCTGTGTATTGTTTGTTGTGTTGTTTTTTTTCCAGACAATTTCTGAGGAAATGTTTTACCAGCTGAGTAACATGCTGCCACAGATCTTCAGAGTATCCTCCACTCTGACTCTGACCTCCAAGCACTGATTTCTCTGGGGCACTAACCTGTATCCTGTTGGCAGAGGATGAGATTAAGGAAATTCTGGACTAGGATGTCTCTTTTCTGTGGACCGATGACTCCAAAGTGGCATTTGTTGCAATTTCAAGAATCATGTTGTAATAAAAGATAAATGTTGTCTGTACTTGGCTGGTAGCAGCTGATTTTTGCCTCTTGCTTTGTTTCAGCACAGGATTGATGATAAATTCCTCACCTTTATCTGAAAGACATTCAGTATAACTTGTATGAAATCTACAGAAATACATAGGTCATTCTCATACATAGGTAGTAGCAATAAGAGCTTATGCTAGGAATGGGGTCTTCTGGCTTCTACAAACATTTTCTGAATTTTCTCAGTGACTTTTAAAATAATATGGAGCACATCAGGTGTTTCCTTAGAATAACCAGTGGAATTTGTCATAGTGACCATGATGATTTTACTGCTACAAAATGAAAGACTTGAATCAAACATTTGCCCTGTTACATTTTGTAGATTGTGGAAGTGTTTAAAAAAAATCTAAGTAATACACACTTATGACAATAATTAGAAATTTTAAAGTATTATTTCTTCCTTGGTGGTTTTTTTTTCTTTACTATGTTTGCTTTTTCCTTTATTTCCAAACTTCACATTGACAAGTTTATCATATTAACAACTTCACAGGAACACTAAAGTGTTCTGAACCCAGTTATACAGATAAAATTTGCTGCTTATTAATTATTAACATTTTATGACTAATCAGAAATTCCAGGGAGACAGCTTAAGATGCAGCTACGAAATTTCTTGGGACAAACTTGAATCCAGCCAAAAAAAACCCCAACCAAACCACCCCTGCATCCCAGTGATGGGGGATAAGGGGGACACTGGGAACTGCTTTTCCCCCATCATGGACAATCTTGGAACTGAGCTGTGGACCCAGGAGCTGGAAGCAGCCCTTCCATGGCCACAGGGAAAGTCCTGTCTGGAACTGGGATTCTTGGGATTGCCAGAACCACTGAGCTCACAGCAAAGCAGCTGTGGGGGTGAGGGTTCCAGGAGGTGGGATTTCCAAATCCACAGTTCTGCTGTCTGGGAATCATGGGGATCCTGGCAGACCTGGCTTTGAATCAGAAACCTCTTCCAATGTACTGCTGAAATTCTGCACTGGAAACTGGAGAACCTGGAAGCCAATTAAACCCCATTTTGTGTCTTCATAGTGATTTTTTTAAATGTTATTTAGCTTAATAAATGTGAAGTTTGAAAAGTTCTGTTTTGGGGAAGCTGCATAATTTAAAATTCTCACAGAAAACCAAAGGAATATTCACACTTCATGATGATTATAAAGTCACTGTGTAATCAACTTAGCTTAGTATTTTTATCAAGTCTTGCATGCTGCAGGAAGCCATATAAGTGACCCAGCAAACATCTCTTGCTGAACTGTCAAATACTTTCTTTTCCTCTGCCAGCAGCTTCTAAAGAAGAATCATGCAAGTAATGTGACCTAATTTGGTGTTCTAGAAAAGAAGGATGTAAATTCCTCTAGAAGGAGCTGGATTAATCCTGTTACAGCTCATTTTACATTGCTGGCCTTAAACTGAAATCAAACTCTGGTCCCAGAAAAGCAAGTGCTCTAACACTATTCTATCTGGGAAAGGTGTGGTGGCAGAACTATTCCTTTTGAGAAGTTGTAAGGTTTATCTCTGTGTGAAAAAGATCTTTGTTACCTACTTATATTAGATTTATATTTTCCTTCAGTCAGTAAATCTACCAACAAGGAACACCAACAATTCTTGAGCAAATATCTTGCTTAAACTTCTAGACTCTTTGGTAACAAAAATTATGTCTGGTATTTTTGCCAAAGCATGAAGACTCCATTTAATTTAGTAGCACTTGGTTGAAACTGCCACTAATTTCTAGGAAAATAACTCAGCTTTCTGCCTTTTATTTTTGAAATATTTGTTCTCAGTTCTCAGCAGGTTACATCTAAACTTGTCTTTAGAAGAACCAGTTGGTCTTTGATACTGAAATGAACAAACAAGCTCTAGTGATGAGGATTTGGAAAGTCAAAGTGGAAGGAATGGTACGGAAAAACTATTNGGTACGGAAAAACTATTAATTCTGCTTGCTGAAGTGTGACCCTTGTAAATGCTGAATAAGCCTGCCAAAGGGAATCTTTATCTAGAGGAGCCATGACAGAGCATTTAATATTCCCATTTTTCATACCTGTTCTCAAGAAAGCGGTGCTAACAGCAGATTTTTAGCTGTCTTTGGAGAAAGGCAGATTATAGAGATGCGCTGACCTAAACTGTACTTTCTGTTTGGTCTGTGCCTGGCAGCTGTAGAATACAGGCTGCAGTTTATGGCTGTAAAGCCACTTTAGAAATTCTGTTTCAGCCATGAAAAGCTATTCAAGATTAAGAGGAAAATGACTTAATAGCCATGAGGTTTTCTATTTGTATATGCAGTGCAGATTCCTTGGAAGGGTGACAGTATTTAATGCCTTGAAAACGTCGTGTAAAATTATACGCATGGCTTGAATCAAATAAAAAATTCTTGCCACTGGGAGAGGTGAGGATCAAATGCCATTGTTTAGCTTTTTTAACTTGCTCCTGGTGACCACTGTAAACTGCAGGTGCCCTTTACAGAGTCTGAACTGGGGTTATTGGAAGGGAAAAAAGAATGCCAAGAGTCTGAATTTGTCAAGGATATAACTTAGTGCCCTTAACCTCTTGTCACCAGTTCTGCAACCTGTGTCTGTTTGATTTTGTGGGAACTGGTGATAAACAGAAGAAGAATGCAGGCAGTTAAACATATGCACAAGACTTTGTCCTGGCCAGGTGCCTCTACCCTGCTGCAATGCCAGAAATGACACTGTTAGAAGGTGGCACTGCCCAGACAGGTGGGAGTTGTACCTGAGGTCTTTTTTCTGCAGTTCACTCTGGACAACAAAATCTTAATGATGGAAGAGTTATTACTTTTCCTGTTGTATGAGAGGTGAATGAAGCCACAGAAGGTGATTATGGACAGGGGATATAATGTAAAGGAGGCAATTAACATGGAATGATTTGGGTTGGAAGGGGTTTTAGAGAACATCCAGTCCCATCTGAGAGGATTGAGATTCCACATTGTAACCCAGTTCTGGTATTTCTGTGAGCTTAAAAATTGGTCAGTTTATTGCATCTGTATCTCATTTTCCCATCATTAGAGGAAAATTTAATTTATGCTCGTGTAGTATTTTGAGCATTAGTCTTTCATGCCTCATTTACTGTTATTTTTTGCCAGTGCTATACCCAAAAATACTGATCTATTCCCTGGTATTCACACCAGGTCAGCTGTGTAAAGAGATGCCTGTCCTCTTCTTGTATCTTTGCCTCATTGAGCTCTCAGGAATGACCATGAGTGCTGCATAAAAATAAATTTATTACTTCATACTATATACTGGATGGGGTAGAAGTCAGTAGCAACCACAGGACTGTTGTCCTATGGGACCACAGAATTAAAGGAATATATTATTATTACGTATAAGGACAAACAGTTTTATTTCTGGTTGCATAAGTTGA
This sequence comes from Horornis vulcanius, assembly GCA_013401035.1. Lineage (NCBI taxonomy): Eukaryota > Metazoa > Chordata > Aves > Passeriformes > Scotocercidae > Horornis > Horornis vulcanius. The sequence continues at coordinate 47,560 of VZUA01021718.1, read as the reverse complement.
AGGGCTTGATTTTATGATATAATAACATTTAAACACTAAGGTGTAATCTTACCCCAACATTTAGAAGCAAGTTCTTTTGAAGATTATTCCTTGGAGGTTAGGCCAGATTCTGGGTAAAGAATGGTGATTTGTAGTTATTTCCTTTCCCACTTTTGTCAGAATAAGCTGCAAAGAGAGAAAAACAACATTCACCCTTTATAATAAAGGCTCCAAAAGAGAAAAGCCATGGAAATGAATCAACTTAGGATGTGAAGTCAGTGTTGCAAGCTCTGCCAAGTGCAGCTTGGAGAAGATGAGACAGCTTGAGCAAGCAAAACTTCCTCTGGGCATGCACTTTCCGCATGACATATGTTTTTAATTTGTAGACTTCAGTTTGTGATGCTCAGTTCTGGTCTCATTGGTGACTTTCTCTGCTTTCAAAACAGACACAGAGCAGTATTTTCAACCAGCCCTGTGAAGGGCTGAGAAAAGGTGGAGAAATGTTCTCTGCTGGAGTAATTATCAATACCCATAGGAGAAAAAAGTCACTGAACAAAACAAGGTTATTGTGTCATGTTTGTAACACACACAGAAATATGAAGTATCTAGTATCAAATATTCTAGGTAACATAGAAAAACCTCTTAAAATCAGTGTTAAATCATGCAAGCACTCTGCATGGACCAGCACACATGATGTGCTATATGTCACTTCTCAGAGGAGCCATGGTTGGCATTGGCAGCCTTCTGATGGCTGTTGCAGTTCACAATTTCTTCTAAATCTTCACTCCTTTCACTGAGAGTGCAGCAAAAAATGCCATGATAGAAAAGGCACCAACCTTGTACAGTCTGTGGCCCACAGGATGTGGTATTAGTTTTGATTGTCATCCTGGTTTTTATTTTGGCATTCACCTTCTGCTCTGTTGCTTGTGTCAATTCCACGTCTTGTGTCAAAATCAAGTTTGCTGAGTTACTCCAAAATTACAGAGAGGTAACTGAGAGCAGAATTTGGCCTTGTGTGCCCTTCCAAGGGTGCTAAGTTTGAAGAGATACACACAGAGCAACACTGGCTAAATGGCAACTGAAGGGGAATATGAAAACCATCTGTAAATATTTAAAGGATGCAAAGACTAAAGAGGAGGCGGGTTTGGACTGCATGTTCCAGTAAGAGTTTCAACTTAACTAACAGGATAAAACTAACAATAGAAAATAGGGAAGATTTAGAGGAGCAGTATTTCTGAAAACTTACAAATCAGTCTCACAGTGTACAAATATTTCTCTGAGAATGGAGTGATAGCCACTGTGTTATTTCCAAGATAACAGCTATGCCTTTGTGGTATAAAGTACTCTTAAGCTGCCTGGGAGATGGTAAGGCAGGGCTTCCTGTCTGCCTTTCTGTTTGGTCAGCAGAAATGGGTTGACTTCTCCCTCCCTCTGTTCCATCTTTAGGAAGCACATGGATGACCATCTGGGTCCAGACAGATGTGCTTAATGATCAGTTGGCTTAACAAATTGATTGATTTTAAATCTGCAGACAGTAGGATCCCATGTAGAAAAACTCTGCATTCCTTCAAGAGGTACCTTCTGTGAAAGACAAAGCCTTGGGGGAAGAAATCCTTAAGTTAAATGAATTCAGGTTGAGATGAAAGGTAAAGAGAATCATATGTGCCAAGGCACTATCAGGTCTTTCCCAATGGGCATTGGCTCACTCTTAACAGTGCCAGATATCATCAGGGCATCTTTGAGATCCGTGGTTTCAACAGGAGTTCAAGGCCCTTGGCCCCCAGGCAGGAACCTGCCCTGTACATATCAATTTAGGAGTATCTTGAACTGGGGAGTTACTAGAGTTGAAGCTGGTTTGGTTGTCTCCCAAAAGTCTTATTTTAAGCTCCTTAAACTGAACCATAACAGCTCCTGCCTGGCATAAATTATAATCCTCCAAAATGCTCTGTACTCTCTCATGCAAGTCATTTATAGTGACTGTTTCAACTCTTTTCCAAAGAGCAGTTTTAAATCCCAGCAGAAATAGCCTGACCCCACAAACAGGGGCTGCTTCCTTCCGCCACTCCTCGTGTGTGCAGCATCCAAGTTATCAGAGTGCTCCATGCCTATTCCCACAGCGGAAATCCTACCAGCACAGGCCAGCCAAGCCTCCCTTTTTGAGAAATGAATCTCTCTCCCCACTCACCAATCAAAGATGGAAATTGCAGCGGGTCACTGGCAGGAGCTTGGCCCCAAGCTTGACCAGCTACACAAGAGGATGTGAGTGCTTCTGTTGAGTAGTTGTTTGGAAACCGCTGCCTGACCACCAGTTGTTATCTTGGATGTGTTTTTAGCCATTTTGGGCACTTCTCCCTGCCCATTGGAAGTGGTTCTTTCTTTCAAGCAGTCCATAAATTATGAGCAAGTCATGCAAACTGATGTTGCTACATGCAAAATGGCACACACCACATTTATATCTTACTTTTGCTGCAAAAGGACAACATTTTCTAGTTTTTCTTCTCCCCATGATTATTTTACAGTAGGTAGGTATTTATGGATGAGGACAATCAGCCCCTTTTCCTGGGTGTGAGACCCAGCAGGTGAGTCAGCACCTCCTGATGGCTGAGAAGTAGTGTCACGCAGGGGTCTGTAATGGGACCATTTTTGATGTCTTCATCAATGACATGGACAGTGGGAACGATTTCAGACTCAGCAAGTTTGCAGATGACACCAAGCTGAGGCTGCAGTGACACACCTGAAGGACAGGATGCCATCCAGGGGGCCTGGACAGGCTCAAGAAGTGGCCCAGCTCTGGGGGCCCAGCAGAGGAAGGACATGAGCTGCTGGAGCCAGTGCAGAGGAGGGACACCAAGGTGATCGGAGGTTGCCCAGAGAGGTGGAGGATGCCCTGTCTCTGGAATCATTCAAGGTCAGGCTGGGCAGGGCTCTGAGCAACCTGATCTGTTGAAGTTCTCCCTGCTCATTGCAGGGGGGTTGGGCCACGTGGCCTTTAAAGGTCACTTCCAGCCCAAATGATTTTATGATTCCATGAAACAGGCATCAAGAATTTGGAAGGGCAGGCTCTGTACAGTACATGGTGGAGCCATGTCTTTTTGTATTTTCTTCTTTTTACTCGTGGTGCTGTCATGAGTAGCTCTTTAGAGAAGCATTGTGCCCATTAATAACTGGCCTGGATCACCTACTTCTGCCTAATCCATCTTAGTTTTTATAGTGAAGTCATACACAGTCAGACCTGCCAGACACTTAGAGAAAGGAAGGATGGAAAACATAAAGCAGTCAAAGAGAAGTAAGGATGGGCCAAGCTGGAGTGGTGTAAGAGCCTTTAACTTCCTGTTTGTGTCAGAAAGACTTTAATATAAAGTACACCAACCCAGGACCTATTAACGTGCACTCCTGTGGCCAGTCCTTAAACTGGCTCCTCGAGGTGGAGATTATTGTGTCATAAGCACCATTAATTTTCACAACATTATTTCCATGAGAGGTTATTACACATTAAATTACAACATTCCCATCATCCAGGCTTCTTGTAACAGTAGGAGAAATGGTGGGCTGGAGAAGACAGCTGGGTTTGCACGTGGTCTATGTCAGTTTACTTAAGCAGAACCATTTTACTGCCGCTGGAGGAATGCAGCAAAAGGTCAGTGCTGAAACTCCACTAAAGTAAGCTGACCAAACATTCCATCTGCCAACATATGCTCACTCCTTGCTTGATCAAAAAGGAAATTTCAGAGCTCTGCTGCATGCTTGCCTTGACCCTGCTCCACACCGCCTGTCCAGTGGGCATCAGACAAACCATTCTCTAATCCAGCGTGGAATATGCATTCTGCCAAAAGGATGCTTGGAATAGCTGCAGAGCAGCAGCAGCAGCGTAATCCTAAACTGGGCCCGTGCACAGGGAGAAGTGCAGGACAGAATGGAGAGGGGTGTCAGGAGAAGTGTTACATGAATGAGTGAAACGTATGGGTTTATTTCCTAGTCCTGTGCACCCATCACAACCTGACCCTGTCCAAATGAGACTCATCTTTGCAGGGGAAAAATAAACTCAACGTTGTAATTCAGCTCTTGCATTTTCTTTGCCTGTCTTCTTCAAATGTTTCGTCTTCTGGAGTCTGCCTGATCTGGTCAGTGTCAGAGGAGGAAATCTATACTAACAACATGCACAAGGAGCTGCACCAACTTAACTGGGCTGTTAAAAATTGCAGAAGTGAAGCTCTTGTAGCTATAAGAGCTTTTGGCTGATTTAGAACATGCCCTCATAACATCACTTGATAAAAATAAGACTTGGGCTTTTTAATAGAACAAATTACTTAGCCTTTATATTTAACCATGGTCACTGTTAAAGCTATAACTGGTTTTCAGAATATTTTAGGAATCTGATCTTGATCTTCCATATGTTAAAAACCATCACAACAAATACCTTACACTGCAGTTCCTGATGAAGAAATAACAAGGTGGCTGCAGCCTTAAACACAAAAAGTTTGCTTTGGACTCAGATTTGCTACTGTTCGGAGTGATTACTGGAAATTATCATTTCAAGACAAAGAAGGAGACAGCCTTGAACCATAGAAACTCACAAACCTGCAAGAGTTTTTTAGAGAGGGTACTGATGTTCTAGTTACTCACAGCCAGCTCTTCAATGGATCCCAGACTCCAGTGGGGAAAATGGCACCTATATTGAGGTCTCCTAGATGCACTGAAAGCAGAGGATGTTTTGACACAGAGAGACAGGCTCCTTTCTGTAAACAGGACTTAGAGTCTTTAAAAATAATATGGAATGACCATTGTAATCAACCAGATTAGAACTGCATTTACTCATCTCACATTGTCTTTGGGCTATGCCTTGGGGACAAGATTCAAGTCCATATAAGTGTATTGTATAACCATGGATTATGAGGAAAACTTCTAAAATCACACAGAGAAAAACATGAGTGTAAAAAGATGAGGCTAAAGAATGAGGTCTTTGCTGGCAGAAACCAATTCCATTTTTTAATATTGTATTTTGCTATTGTATTTTACTATGTGTGATGACCACATAGAACCAAGTCACAATTAACAATAATTTGGAGAGTGGAAACAACATCCTGCATGAATGTGGCAGGCATTTGAGGAAGAATCAATCACTACCCCCATATTAGTTTATTTTCCCTGCAAGTCTGCAGTTGACAACAATAAATTGTAGGAAAAGTTGATACAATGAGGGTAGGGCTGGCATCCAGCTGGCCCCTGAGAAGCTGGAATAATGGATTGAAAGGATTCTTGTGCAGCCTGGCATTAAGAAATGCAGAGCCTTGACCCTGGGAATACATTATTCCTGGCAATAGTCCAGGCTGGGCACTGATTGACTGGGGAGCAGCTTTGCTTTGAGAAGAGGCTGGGGATCGTGGTGCAGAGAGCTGAACCCAAATTCGTAGTTGAGGTAAGGCAGGGCAGCCACAGACTGGGCTGTATTAGCCCAAAGGTGGCCAGGAGGTCAAGGGGTGAGGGAAGGGATTATTTCCCATCACTTGGCACATCTGGAGTGCTCTGGTCAGTTTAGGGCATCCTGGCACAGGAGAGAAGCCAATAGACTGAAGGAAGTTGAGTAGAGAGCCCCAAGGATGCACAGGAAGCATATTGAAGGTGTTCAAGGAGAGGCTGAAGGTGTTCTCAGCAGCTTCTGAAGGATCAAGAGACTGCTAAGCTGTTTGGAGCATTTTTGACCAAAGGCAAAAAAAGCTTCTGTTTGCTTTGGAAAGACACCTTATGAAAAAGATCCTGCCTATCATCAGGGAAGCAATTCTGTCATCCTTCTGTGGAGAATTCAGAGCACTGTGTCATAAATGCATCCCTTCTTCAAGCTGTTAGGGTGCAAGCCTAACAGCTCTGTGCAGGAACAGTGCAGGTCTCGTAGAATGAACACAGTGCAGTGGGAATGGGAAGAGGGTGGCAGAAGAGGAAAAGAGGACATGTCAAAACCAAAATCCTTTCTATGGAAATTAAACTACAAATCTCAACTGCTTGAATGATGAATTACAAGCTTTATACCTTCATATGTTGCCTGCCATGTAAGGAAAAAAACCCCAACCAAACCAAAACAAAAAACACTTGAAAAACCCAGAAAAAAGTTCAGATGACTGCACAAAAGGCTCCAGATTCTCCTTTGAAATATGAGAGAGGATCCAGACCAATGGATGAAGAGAAAGTCCTCACCTGAGCTAATGGTGCACAACACAAGGAAGACACAATGACCTGGCAAGTGACAGAAATTGCCTTTAACCTTCTATGGCCATTACATCATTTAATCTGAATAGTTCTATGGTCAGGAATCACAAAGAGGTCAGCTGGGCCACTGGACAGAAACTCATCACCAACAACAGTAAAAACAAGGGTTTTTTTTT
>VZUA01021718.1:4048-41182 GCA_013401035.1 Horornis vulcanius | reverse complement strand
CTTTCCTGCTCAATATATTACTTAAATGTGGCATTTAGCATCCCTGTTCCTGCAGTGTCCCTGTTCCTGCAGTAATGAGAAAACTGTGCACGAAACAAACAAACCAAATTAAATGTGTCCCTTGTCATTCATCTCTTCTAATAAATAACACCAGGCAGATCACTGTGGGGGTGGTAGCTGTCACTTCTGTTTTCTACAGCTCAGCCTTTTACCCTTGGACTGCCTGTCCTTGTGGAGTGGGAACAGCTGAGGAGGTGATGAGAGAAGCAGTGTGGGCTGGTGGGCACATTACCAGGTGGGAAGTCACAGGTTCGCTGTGGAGTCACCACTCTCTTTTCTGACAGTCATTCCCATTTCTGTGGGACATGGAGAGGGATACCTGGCCAGCTCAGGAGGCAAAGATGGGCATATTTGACTGTCTCTGTGCTTGACATACCCTCTCTAGAGAATGAGTTCAGCATGAATAAGCTGTAAGCCAAGATCTTTTTCCAAGCAAACTAGCATCCACCTAGTTCTAAATCCTCCAGAGTTTCCTGTGGGAGTAGATCCTTTTTCCCACTTCCCTCCAAAAAGAAAATAGCAGGAAGCTGTTCTGTGATTTGTGCTTGCCTGTAAGAAATTGGCCTGTGAAATCCCAGTGAGAGTTACCTGTAGAGAATGGGAAGATAATTATTTGAGACGACTCTAAGTTGTTAAATTTATACATTCTCCTGCCCAAGTGTGTCTCAATAGCCTAACCAGGACCTCTGTGTGTGTGACAAAATGGAGGTTCCCTGTTAATATCTTGGCTTCCTCATGACTGATAATGACAAACCATGTTTGAGTAGGTCTTGTACATGCTTTAGGAGTCAGCAGCTGCAATGAGGGGATAGTTTTGGGTAAGAAGTTTGCTTGCTTCAGCTTCCAAGAGCTCATTGGCTGCCAAGGATCTCAGGCAAGGCAGCTGTCTGTTGTCTTGTTTATTCATTTTGGAGATCAGTGTGACAACAAATCTGCCTCTCTGTTGGGTAATGGGAAGAGAAATAACAAATACAATGTGCTACAACTCTTTTTGTCATCTTCCTGCTACCAGAGCTCAGGTCTTCTGCTGATTAATCCTCTATTCTTTGGTCATATCCAAATTAGCCTGGATTACCTTTTTCAGTGATACCAGTTCTGTAACTGGTACCAGTACCAGTTTGGTGGGGTCCTTGGGGGTCAATACAGCCCTGCAACCCTTGCTCTATTATTTTTTCTGCTGCTTTCAGATTGTGATTTATATTTCATTCATAAAAGTCCTGGTATCTGTGTTACAAATCTCTCCACTCTGGCCAGCAAGCCTCATTAACCCAAAGATCAGATGGGTCTCCATGGTCATACTTGAGCTTACAGATTTTTATGCAACTTGTCCAGTCTGCAACACCTGCCCTCCTGTAACAGGCAGATTTATCACCTGGAAATCTCCCTTCTTCATTGTCCACTACCAGCTTAGGTCTTTGCAGGCAAGGTGAACAATTTTAGTCCATTCTTCTGTGTTTGAATGAGGGATTGCTCTTTCCAGGCCTTAAAATAGGGAGAGACTTTTAACAGATTTGAAAATGGAACTTAGGACTGTAAGTCATCACACATTTTTTGAAAGACGTGCTCTGCATCCATATCATGTTACTGCTCAGCTGCAGGACTTTTCTTAGACTATCTGAAAGTGGATCTGAACTGCTGTGCTCCAAAGAGGGGTTATTTTAATATTGTGCTGAAATACTGACAATGAAAACTTGTTGCTTTAGTTAGGCAGTGAGCACTGTCACCCTGGGTCTTAAGAGTACGAGTAAGCAGAGTTTGATTGTTGAAGTAAATTTTTACCATTTTGGAATTCACAAGGCTCATTTTACTGCAAATGCTATTGGTGTCTCCCTTCCAAATTTCACTGGGCACATGAAGCCAGGACAAAATGCAACTTGCAAATCAGAAGGTTACAGTATATTTTCTGGAAACAGTCCCTTCATGGGCCAAAAGGACAAGTTTAAGCAGAATGAGACATCTTTTAGAGCAAACAAGGTTTGCCTAATTAAATCAGAAGCTCAAGAATTTACATAGCAGTTGAGATGCTAATTCACAGAAACTTAGCAATCTGCTGGCCACGGATCCAGCTGGAGAATGGTTCAAGACTCATTTCAACTCTGGTGTAGAATTTCTGAGCAGTACAAGACTGCTTCAAGACACTTCATCTCCCATCTGCACACACTTAGTCTGGGGCCAGACACCAGGACTTCTGGTGTTAAGAGGACCAGGTGTCTCAGTGAAATCATACATTTTAGCTATTTGGTTTGGTTTACAGATCAGGCAAGAAAAGTCCTGAATTTTTGCAAACAAGTAATCTGTGCACCCTTTCTATACAGAATGCTGTCAGATGGACTTGCTCAGTGGGAAACTGCTGAAGCAAGGCTGTCCCCTGGGTCACCACAGCCCTCAGCAGTCACTTCCCAGCTAGACTGACTAAACAACAAAGCAATGCATCCCATAGACTCGTCAGAAATCATCTTTTTTTGTTTGCTTGTTTTGTGTCTGACCATTTGGTTTTACTTCTAGGATCAAGGGTACTGGGATGAGACACGGTGCATCCCACAAAGTGTTTCTTTAACTCTGTGCCATCAGGACACCTTGTGGGGAATCTGCAGTGGCAGATGTGGCAGCAAAATTTAGAGGAGCTCATTTAGCCCATGGTTTGTCTTTACTCTGAGAAACCTGATGAATGAGACATAAAGATGCAAAGGTGATTAAAGCTGAGGATGGAAATCCAGCTCTGCACCCAATACATTTGAAAAGTTCTCTAGGGGGAAAAATAAACAGGAAAGAAAATATTACAATGCATGGTTTTACAGACAGTGATGGCTCTGAGATCAGGCAGTGTTGCCAGGAGTCACAGGCACTGGAAATGGCCAGGTTTCAGACTGCAGCATAAGAAAAACTGGGAGATCAGTGCTCCATGCTTGTGACAGGGATGCTGGGCTTTGTTTCCCAGTGATGCTGGCCTCTCATGAAGACTGCAGCTATGATAAGAGGGTGTAAAATACTAGTATTATTCCTTCCTAAAAATTATATATGTGCTTTGCATAGATGAAAAATCATCAGATAAAGTAGAAAGCAGGAGAGAAAAGGATCTGAGGATTTTCTTTGTCAGTAAAAGATATCCTTCCTTTGGCCATGACCCGAAGCCTGCCAGAGTTCAGGGAGTGTTGGACAGGGCTCTCAGGCACAGGGTGGGATTGTTGGGGTGTCCTGTGCAGAGCCAGGTGTTGGACTTGCATGATCCTAGTGGGTGCATTCTAGCTCAGGTTATTCTGTGATTCTGTGATAGTCAAAGTTCAGTTACAGCAAAGGCACAGAGACCTCGAAACATCACCTGGCACAAGCCAGGGCCTAGCCCTGTGGTTCCAAATTATTTTATAGCAGAGCCTATCTCCTGAGAGCGATCAATATTCACATGCATCATTGACTCTGACTGTTCACCTGCCTCAGGGCTGTCAGGGGCTCCCCTTCACCTCACAGGGCTCATGCTGGGGAGTCTGCAGTGTCCCAGGCCTCGTATTACACCTCTGCTAACATGAAACGCTGTCACACTGGGTGTGCTCAGTTTAATTATGCTTCCAGGTACTCTCCTCATTTGCAGGCTTCTCAAATGATTCAGAAGATTCAAGGCCTATGCTATGAGAAGCTGACAGACATATTGACAAAAGTATTTGTATAAATCTCAGCTGTTTTCCTCTGACTTATGTCTTGATAAGTTCTGTGCAACTAATTGAGATAAAAGTCTAAACTGTCCAACACCAAAGGAGCTGAAAGAGCATCAGTGGAAAAGGAGGGGAAACAATTAAGACAGTCTGAGCAAATGGAAGGGGAGGCAAATTAAGATGGTCATAAGTTATAAAAATAGTTAGTATTTGAGCTTGAGGAAAAGAGACAGTGAAGCCCTGGGAAGCTGTGGCCATCTCCTTTTTAACACATCACCTAAGTACTTGTCTTGCTCCTACAAATACAACTGCCCCTCTGCAGGAGGCACACACCCTCCCCAGGTAAATGTGATCATTTGGAAGTCACCTCAGTGAAAAACAAGAAGGCCTAATGCTCCCAGCTACGTGTCACTGCAAGATCAGTGCTCCGGCCTGTGTGCCCAGCTCAGCAGAATTCCCGCTGGGATAAAACCAGCGAGAGCTGGGGCTTCTGTCCCTGCTGCATGACTTACCTCTCCTTCAGCCAGCCAGCAGCACTCCCTGCAGAGGTACAGACAAAGGTTAGCACGTGGGTTGCTCAGTAAGAGGTGCCTTGGCTTTGCAGGCTGTGCACAAAAAGAGCTGAGGCCACCTCAAGCCGATTGTCCCCAAGTATCGAGGTGCCCCGACAAGCACCCGCCGATCGTGCCACCAAGGAAGTGGCTGCAAACCTCTCATTGCTCACTGATGAGCTCCAGAACTGTTTTTACACCTTCTTCTCTAAATAAGGAAGCTGCCTGTGAGGCCTCTGACTCCCCGACCAATTTGACTCCTTTGCTTCCCACAGCCAATGAAATCCCACTCCTGCCTCCAGTCTTGGGTGACAGCACTCCAACCTCAGCAGGCAGGGAGGATGGCAGGTTTGTGTTACAGCCCTGGCAGCCTCACCTTGGGCAGGCTGTTGATGTCAGAGTGATGATGTGGGCAGGGACAGCCCCTGCACTATAAAGATGGCTCAATCAAATATAACGGAGGCTGCCCAGCGGGAAGCAGGATCTACAAACCATGGTCCCCACCAGTTGGAGTCCTGCTGGCCTGTCTCCGCTCCCAACCCAACTGCTATCGGGCTTTAGTTTCAGGTCAGCAAGCTCTATTTGCTTTCCAAAAATAAGCCTCTGCCACCATGCTGAAGGGAGAAAAACAAGAAGGGCGGTATTTTTAGGGCCATTAATTCTGACCACGTGCCCAGGAGGTGAACCGGATGGCCACGGCACAAAGACTTCTCATCACTATGTCCTGCGACGCCAGCGCTCACCGGACGTTGCCTGCATTCCTTCTCCTGGGTTTGCTAGCCGGGATTGCTGCCACGCACCCAGCTGTAAGCAGAACTAATGGCACATTGCTGGAGAGAGGATGGCAATCTCTGCTGTCCAGGTCCATGGCTGGGATGTCAGGGGAGAAGGCAGATGTGAACTGGGAGAGTGACTATTTGCTAGGAATCAAGAGGCAGCGGAGGCTTTACTGCAACGTGGGCATCGGGTTTCACCTTCAAATCCTCCCAGACGGAAGGATAAGCGGAGTTCACAATGAAAACCAATACAGTGAGTTGCATCCAGAAACGAAATAGAATAGATGTCACTTAATTGCTGTGAACTCTAGTAATTACCCTTCACAGAGTGTAAATGTTATGACTTGATATTATTAATCTGTGCTGCATCTGTTGCCTTTTAAAAGTCTCTGGGATCAATAAACGTGAGAATCCTTCAGGTTGAAACATGGCACAAAATGCTTAGACAAATTTAGATAGAATTTATTTTTACCTGCTTTGCTGCACAGATGAGAAAAGACAAACCAGCTCGAAAACTGACCCTCTGCTGCATTTTTTTGCTCTCACCTTCTCATTTGCCTTTTGAATTGGGGTGGTTTTTGCTGAGTCCAAAGGGCCAAAGCATGATTCTTGAATCCCAGCTGACCAGTATTTTTGGGATACGCAGTGTGTCCAACAGAAGGGATTTGCTGGTCCTGGTTTGCTCATGCTTGTGTGTGCTGTTCTGTTACCCTAAGAATTAAGGAAAGCATTAGTCATGTGGATTTGAATTTTCTATAGAGGGCAGTTGCTAAAATCTTTTGCAGCAGATGGCATGAGGGACTTCAAAATGCAAGCCACACTTCTTTTAAGACTTGGTAAAAAACCTTTTGTAAGTATAGCATATCACATAAGAATAATTTTCTTATGGAAAAGGTCCAGAGTTTGACAGATCAAAATAGTTTGATAGAGCAAAAGGCTTATACAGAATGTGATTACAATTCTAGAATAGTTATTTTCAAATCCTGTGACATGTAGGAAAATCCAAGATCTTCTCTGTGTATATTTATTTTGCTGCATTACAGATATAATTCTTATAAAGAATATATGACAAGTTTGTTATGGTTTAAAAAAAAAAAGATATCTGAATTGCCTTCCATTAGCTCAGATTCTGTGATAACACTCCTATTAAACTTCATGTTTTTCAGGTCTCTTTGAAATATCCACTGTAGAAAGAGGTGTTGTGAGCCTGTTTGGTGTGAAAAGTGCTCTCTTCATTGCAATGAACAGCAAGGGCAGGTTGTATGGGACGGTAAGTACAAGTTCAAGTAGTTTCTCAGTTTAAACAAAAAGGTTTTGAAGTGGTTTGTTTTGGTTTAGTGTTTTGCTTTGTTTGTTTGGGTTTAGTTTGTTTTTGTTTTGTTTGTTTCAGTCTTTTCCTTATGGAAATCTCTGATTACAAGCAGAGAAAATAGCCCTCGTGTTACAGGGAGCCCGCCCAGCCTGCTGTCATCAGTGCTATTTAATGCAACGAGCAGCGTGGCTGTTTCAGGGCTGGGATTTTAAATCTTTCCTGTAAGATGGTACAAGGAACACCTTAGGAAAATGAACATATTTTGCAAGTAGTACAGATTAATTAGATGGCTTCTTCTAAAGTCACAGGGCTGCAAACACATTGTAGCAAAGCTGAGCCCGGTTGATTCCATCCTGCATTGCATTGTGTGTAGGAGAGGCACAATTATAGCTATTTCCAACAGCTACCCTTAGTAAAATAATGACCACATGCTCCCTCCTACCAAAAACAACCACACCATCAAGAATAAATAGGAAGTCTACCCTACAAGGTCAACATGTGTGGCTGGGGTTATTTTAATGATCAGTTTTGTGAGATCAGTTGCGAAGGGTGAGAAAATAATAATAACTATTAACAACGGTATGTAAATCATACTGAAACACCAACATCCTCATCTAGATGATTTGCTATCTAAAAGCAGTTTAACCTCTGAGATGTGAGCAACACATCTCCAGTCCCAACATCCAGCACAAAAAGTGCTTGTTAGGAGATGCATTTGAAAGAGGCTGGCTCTGGGCAATAGGCAAAATCTGCCCATCTCAAAGTAATGAATGGCACTGGTTGTATCAATCTCTTTTGTCAAGAACAGCAGAGTCCTTTCCTTTGGAACAGCTGTAATTTCAACAAAGAATTGCAGTTGTTTAAAATAATGCCAAATGTTGTGAGGGACCTGTGGCCATCACTAACTGGCTGATTCTGTCTCACACTCATAATGACAGTAGGACACTTTAAGGTTCCTGAAGAATATTCAGGAATACTCTTTCAATCACAAGTGATCATAAGCACCTAAAAAGTACCACAAGTCCACTTAGCTGGGTCTTCCTAAAGAAGTGTAGGTTCTGGCTTCAGAAATGTCTTTGATTTTTTCCCTGCACTCTCAAAAGACCCTTTCAAAAGCTGTAAGAGATGTGCATTTTCCCTTGCACAGCACAAAGCCTTAAGTTAAACTATAGCAGGCTTTGGGTGGTGTTATCACACAAATGCCCAAATAGAACTGCATTTGTGGCATCTCATGTGCCAGACCCTTGAAGTCAGAGAATTATTCTGCTTTCTCTTTTAATTTCCTCTGCATTTGTCTCCTGCTTGTCCTTGCACCTCCTCTCCCAGATAACTCCCTCTCCTTGGATTTTCATGTTTTGACATGGAGAAAAAATAAAACTATTTTTCCAGCTTAGAACTGGCTGCATAGTTAAGTATTACTAATGGTTTAAGAAAGAAAAGATCTATTGCTAATCAAATCTCTTATTCAAGCAAGCAGTTGTCCCTGGACACTGCTGTTTGGAAAAGCTCTGAAGGTTTTGACAGCCAGCTTATCACTTTTATTATAAATGACGGAACTTCTGGCAGAGGGGAGGTCTTAAATAAAGCTGTTGTTTGGGAGAGAGGGTGCTATGCTGACAGAAATCATTACTTACAAATAAAATGAAGAAATCCATGATTTATAATGAATTAACTCGATCTGCCACAGGAAGTACACAGTCCATTATCTGGACAGGTGGCATCTGAGTTCATCTGACACCAAATTAGCACCGAGGAGGGAGATTTATTGTTGGCCGCAGTGGCTGCGGCACCACCTGTCGCACACTGCAGCGAGCCCTGGTGTAAAAACGCAAGGAAGAAAAATGACCTGGGCCTTAGCGGAATATTGATTGTACCTGATTTGTATCCCCACCCCCTTCCCTTGCTGTTCCTTAGTCTGTTTTCCAAGACGAGTGCAAGTTCAAGGAAACCCTGCTGCCCAACAACTACAACGCGTATGAATCCAACGCTCACCGCGGCGCTTACATAGCCCTGAGCAAACATGGCAGGGTGAAGAGAGGAAACAAGGTTTCTCCTGCCATGACAGTGACCCACTTCTTGCCAAGAATATGAGCACCAGCAAAACAGAAGATTAAATCCCAGGACAAACTGTTTCATTTTGCACATGGGGAATAACCTCCCAGGTAAAGTATTTTCACTGGTCATTGAAAAAAACAAAAAGAAATCTCTAGATGTATGTGTATATTTCGATAAGAAAAAAATTTGTACTAGATTCATCACATAGCATATGTAATACAATGTTGCTGCTCTTCTACTCGGTACAAATTTTACATGGCTTTGTGCCTTCTTTGGTGCTGTACAGAGAAAAATGCAAGCTGGAGTGCAAAGGAAGTTTTTGGAAGATGCAGAATGGCTGTGGGCAACCATCTAATCAATCATAGGTGATTTACTAAATATTATTTACCTCAGATAATAACCTCTTGTGGTGTGCTGTTTACATATCATGGGCCAAATCACCTGATGATTTTGCTTCACCAGAGCTTCAGGCATCTGAATATCTGCCTGCACCCCCCTCTACAGACTGTGTCCTGTCCTGTAAAGTCCTCAACCTGTTTTGATCATTAAGGTGCTAATTCCACAACTGTTTCTACACAAGCAAACTGTCTCTTCCCAGAGCCCCTCTGTCTCTGAGGGGATTCTCCAGGGTCTCCTCACATGGACTGGTTGGCAAAATGAAGACCTACAATCAATTTCCCATGGGAAGAATCACAGGATAAATCACAGATGGATCCCAAATGCAAAACTGATTTGGAGCTGAGGATTTTGAATGGCATTTTGTGAGCTTAGTTTAGACTTACCTCCAATACAGATGTGTACATCTTTAATATTAGTATTTATATATATATATACATAGACATGGGATGAGTGAGTGTGCATCTATGTAATTACATACTTTTAATGAATCAATCATCCCAGTCTCCTGATGCCCAGGTGCCTTTATATAAAAGAAAAGAAATATTTAAAGACACTCTATTTCATTTAGCCTGAATGTTGTTAATCTCTAAGAACTAGAATTGGTCTGTGGGGTGCATTTTATAAAATATAAGAAATTCATGGAAGTTTCCAGCAAAGGGTTAATTTAGAAAACTCTGTGTTCCATTTTCACTGTCTTAAGTATATTTGGTTCTTCTTATCATACCTCCCTGAGGTATGAAGGACAAAGAAAGAAGGAGGCTACACAAGCATACCTTCCCATGTTGGGAGAGAGGAATTTGTGCCATAATTCCAGTTTCTGTCACTTGCAAAGCATTGGTTTCAAAGACAACACAGCAAGCTGTATGAAACACTCTGCAAAGCTCTCCTAGAAGCTGTACAAATGGCACATAACCTTGCCTTGCTATTTTGACAACCTTTTTCGAGATCACCAATGAAGCTGCATTCTCCGTGCCTTTGAAAGAGTATTTTAAGAGGCCCTAAGTCAATAGTCACTATAAATGTCAGTTACCAGAAGCCTTGGGATTCCTGCATTGGTGGCGTGCTCCTAAATTTGAAACTAGATTCAATGCAATGTCAGAGCATGAGCATTTTCAGCATAGATGGACCATGCTGCTGCAGAAGTGAATATCTGACTGCAAGATTATCTCCCACGTCCAGCCAAAATGGGGCTATGTCCAGCCTTGACATGCCATTCTATTTGCAGGGGCTGTCTATTCGTGATGAATTTGAGCCTTCTGACATGCATGAGAGACACTGTCAGGGCCAGATCCTCAGCTGGAGTAAATCAGCCCAGGAAAACTATCAGTTTATAGCAGCAGAAGATTTGGCCCAAAGATCATGCCCACAAGGATGTACCCACCACCACCATTCCCAAGAAGCTGTCAAGGCAATTGTTTTGTGAACAAGATACAGTTTTCCAGCATCTCCAGTATGACTTATGCTTGAATTTATCTGGTTCAAATGTAAGTGATGATCAGAGTGTAAATGAAGAGCAAAAAAGAATGGAACGCTGCTCACAATACAGGAATGGGATGCTCTGGAAGGAAAGGAGTTGAAAGGAATTGGTCTTCATTTTCTGGTCTTGCAGTATTTCAGAGAGAAGCCAAGATGACACACTTTGTTCACTCACAATGTGTGCAGCAGTTTGCTTTGGAAAAATGTGCATTTGAAATGAAAAATCAGGATGTTTTGAGTGGGGAGAGAGTGGGTGAAAGAAAAGTTTGGAGGGTATCAGGCAGTACATTGACCTAGAATCTCTAGAGGTACACAGAGTTGTGCTGAAATACTTTACCTGACAACCTGTATCCTGGTGTTATATTCCCAATTGTCTTTGAAATGAAGTTTGAAGGAGTATGGAAGAGTCTAGGGATGTAGAAAGAAATAGAGTTCAAATACTGGCACACAAGTTTGCTTCAGATCACAGCTTAATCCAGCATCCTTTTGACAGGATAAAGTCTGTTCCCTCTTAAACCAGGGCAGCCTAGAGAAAGTGATTGTTGCCAGGACTGGTAAGCATTGGGACAGCTGGCATAGAAGGTGGGAATCAGACTCACTGGCTCCATTTTGCACACACTGGTCAAGCAAGGACAACCTGTAGACCAGGTCACAAGAAGTCAGGACAAGAGGAAACAGCCTCAAGCTGTGCCAGGGGAGATTCAGGTTGGACATCAGGAAGAATTTCTTCACTGAAGGAGTGATCAGGCATTGGAACAGGCTGCCCAGAGAGGTGGTAGACTCACCATGCCTGGACGTGTTCAGGAAATGACTGGCTCTGCTCTGGTTGACAAGGTGGGGATTTGTCAAAAGTTGGACTTGATGATCTTGGAGGTGTTTTCCAACCTCAGTCATTCTGTGATTCTATAAATCTGTTTAGTCACAGCCTGCTAGGCTGAGACTGTTCTTATGAACTGCAGACCCTTTTGGATGCAGTTTTGATGGGCATTTGGAAAGCCCCATCAGTCACTCTGCTGAGTTACTCTTTACATCACTGCTTTTTTCCTCATTACACCTCAATGCCAGCCAGATCAACCTGGAAATCTCAGTTGAAATCAAAGAAGGGTATGTGACTACATAAAAAAAAGCTCATGAAACTAAAGGGATTTCCCAAGTCAGGGCCAAATTAGGAATTCAAAACATATCTCATCTCAAGTATGCATTAACAGGGGTTATGCCATGGGCTATGAGCTTTGACAGCATTGCTGTGAATGCTTCACATCAGCCTGTCATGCCCACATTTTGGGATTCTCCTGCAGAGTTGATGCCTATTTTTACAGTTTCTCCTTCCTCAGGCAAACCCCATAACATTCTGAGACTTAATCCACCCCTGTTAGAAAGCAGGTTTGGCTGGAACTGAATCATGTTCTTAAATAAAGGTATTTTTCCCAGACATGCAGACACAGACACGCACACAGTGGAAAAGCAGAGTAATGTTTGTATACCTCACTAACTATTTCAATTCCAAGATTTTATTTTGCACAGTAAAATGGTGCCAAAGTTCTCAGATTACTTTTTTTTCACTAAAATATACCTCATGTTCTGACTCGATATGGACTCACAATTGAGACTGTAAATTTGCAAGAAACACAAAACTGTCCATTCAATTGTTTGTGAAATTGCTTCTATTTTTATATGTATGTGCTGCGCACAATAGTTTAATGTATTCATAAAATAAAATTTTATACATTTTTGGTAGTGTTTTGACTCTAAATCCCTCTTAAAATTTGTTTTTTCCCTAGATTCAGAAATGCTGTATTAACTCCTCCTCCAAACCTAGTTTTTGTTTTCACCTCTAGAACCAGAGTATGTATTGGTACACTTCAAATTTTTGTAGACTTTAGTGTAATTCAGATTTCTTGCCCAGAAAGTGTCCAGGTGCCCTGGGAGGCATGGGCACTTCCTATGCTCCGTTCCCACTCTGTGATCTCAGCTTGGGGGACAAAAAATCTCCCAGAAATTTTGGGGACAAGAGATGACGGATAAGCCTCACACCTCTATGAAGAATAGGAAACATCTTGCTGAGTTTGCCTCATTTTCTGCTTCCCCACAGGTAATTTAGAACTTAATAATGTCTCTGTTTCTATGGAGATATTTAGACGGAAAAGGACTGTTGGAGGGTTAAAATCCAACCTCTTAGATTAGTGCAGGATCAACTTCAAAGCTAGGGGAAGATGTATCAGGAAGAATCCCATCTACCCATCTCCTGCAACAGCCCCTGCAACAGCTTCATGATTCATTAAGCTCTGGTTGAAACTCTGGATAGCAACTCAAAGAGGATCAAACCCATACCTATGTCTCAAAAGGGTCACATGAGCAGCCCATGCTTTGCTGAAAGAGTCTAAGAGGAGTTGGCATCTTCTATAGGGTCTTGACACAAGACACATTAGTCCTGTGCATTGATAAAAGCATCCCTCCTGCTGGACCTAACTCTAACCAACACAAACGGCTGCAGAAATCATCTGAAGGATTCAGTGCCATGAAAGGAAAGAAAAAAAAAAAAAAAAAAAAAAAAAAAAAGGCTTTCTGATAGCTCACATGCACAGGATAAGCTCAGGTGAAGGTACACAAAGCTTGGTGGGAGACACAGGTCCATGAATTGTGTGGCTTCAGTGCAGCCCGAGACCACATTCACAGCAAGGGGCAGCACCAGTGCCAGTGCTGGGACCCAGAACCCCCCTGTGTACTCAGCTGAGCCCCCAGTGTGGGCAGCAGGGGAGGGGGGATTCTGCCCCTCTGCCCCGCTCTGCTGAGACCCCCCTGCAGGGCTGCAGCCAGCCCTGGGCCCAGCACAGGAAGGACAGGGAGCTGCTGGAGCCAGGCCACAGCAGGGACACCAAGGGCATCAGAGGGATGGAGCAGCTCTGCTGGGAGGAAAGGCTGAGGGAATTGGGATTGTTCAGCCTGGACAGGAGAAGGCTTTGGGGTGAGCTCATTGTGGCCTTGCAGTGCCTGAAGGGAACCCACAGGGAAGATGGAGACAGACTCTTGACAAGGGCCTGGGGTGACAGGACAAGGGGGAATGGCTTCACACTGACAGAGAGGAGGTTTAGATTGGATATTGGGTAGAAATTGTTCCCTGTGAGGGTGCTGAGGCCCTGGCACAGTGTGCCCAGAGCAGCTGTAGCTGCCTCATACATACTAGTGTCCAAGGCCACGTTGGATGAGGCTCTGAGCAACCTGGGGTTGCTTGTTTAGTTGGCTATCTTATTAAAGATATGCTTATAAAAGGAAATAAACAGCTGCACATCTCTTTTGAATTGGTTTTTTGGAGGGTTTTTTTGTTTGTTTTGCTTTTGGCATTTGCTGAAGCCACCCTGCTCTGCATCAATTTGAGCAATGGAGAAGACAATTAGGTCCCAGGTATTTAACTACAGGTGACTGTTCCTTCAAAAAAAGGCCCAGCTGCAAACTCTTGTGCTCCATGTTTGGAATCACAACGACTTGCAGAAGCCAAAAGGACATTGGTTTTCCTTGTCAGAATCCAAGATTAAAGGAGGAAGTAAGAATCTCTTCCAGCTGCTGGATGACTGAGGACACTCAGGCTAAGATAAAACTCTTAAAACTGGGAATCTCTAGGTTTAATATACGTAACGCAAACTAGAATTGCAGTGAACTGCAGTGAGCAATCCTGGCTAAGGAAATAGCTGTCACTGGAGAAAAAAATTATAAAAACAAACAACCAAGTATGCAGCCACAAGCAGAGATTTCTTTTTTCTCTCCAGCCAAGCTCTGCATCCAGCTCAGTCCAAAGGCATGTTTGTTTTGGAAGCCATAGGCTGCTGAAAAGTGTTTGGCCAAAATCCAAGGGGCCAATAAGTCCAGATGAGCTGAACAAGCTGTGTCCTTGGATCACGAGATTTGAACATATTATTCAATCCTGGATCTCATGAGCACATATAATTCTTGGTTATTTTTTGTCACAGGGTGTGGACCAAAATGCCTTGATTAGGACTAATATTTTCCCCCCTCACAATTAACTGTTTACAACTCACAATTTTATTGTATGCTTTCAGGAACCATAGCTGACAGCTCTGGAATAGCTTCTCCAAGAACAATGAGACCACACCAACTTACGTCAAACAAGAAATCATTAGGGATGATATCTAAAACAGCACAGTTTATAACTATATTTGTTTCAGGGCACTCAGGAGAAGACCGTTTTTGGTTTTGTTGTTTGTTTTTTTTTTAATGAGAAATGATCCATCCTGACTCATTCCAGGTGGCTGGAGCCTCACTTTTTTTCTGGAGTTCCTTTGCCTATGACCTGAGCCCAGGACTCGCTTGTCTGAAACAAATCTTCCAGCTTATTGAAGAGGCAAAACCCCCCAAACTATGCAAAAACCCAAAGAAGAGAATTAATGCTAATCAGCATAGCTGTCACTCAGTGAGATCAGGAGCACTTTAACTACATCAGTTATCCAGTGAGGAACAAGCAGTTTACTTTTAACCCAGGGTCAAAACACAGGTGGAATGGCTTCAAAGTCACAAGAGAGGAGGTTTAGATTGGACATGAGGAAGAAATTGTTCCTGGGGAAGGTGGTGAGGCCCTGACACAGGGTCTCCAGTGAAGCTGTGGTTGCCCCATCCCTCGCAGTGTCCAAGGTCAGGTTGGATGGGGCTCTGAGCAACCTGGGATAGTGGGATAGTGGAAGGTGTCCCTGGCCATGGCAGTGGAGTTGGAATGAGATGGGCTGTGAGACCCCTTCCAACCCAAACCACTCCATGATGACAATGATTTTGCAAAGGCAATGACTACAGAAATAGAAACTGTGGGAAAGTGGAAATGTATGGGGCATGTCTAGGTGTGACTTTCTGTAAATCTTGAGCAAACCTGCAGACATTTTAAAATGTTTGCACATTTTAAAGAGAAACTTGCAGATTTCAAAATAAAAAAGCTAATCTCCAATGGGATTTTTTTCCTACACCCCTATAACAATCAACATGCAGGTCCACAGGCCACCTGGGTCACTAGTGTATGACATTTCTTATGTATGTTTGCATTCTGCACAACCTCAGTTCATGCTGAGATGGTCATCCATACCATGAAGGTGGTACCTTGAATTAATTTTCATTCTTCCACCAGAAGTGGAGGCTGAGGGAGGGATCAAGCATGGAGCAAAGGGTCAAGAAGTGACACCAGTGTCAAAGAGACATAGTCATGTTGAGGGTAGGCAGATGGGCTAACCAGCCTCTGGCACGTNATATATATATATATTTATTTATTTATTTGCATTTCTAAGTTTTGAAAAAATTGTCAGCAGAGAAATCTTTGCTTTTGGAGAACTGAGCAGTTTGATGAGAGTCCAGAACTTCGCTAAAGGTAAGAAAAACAGCCTGATTGACTTATTTGAAAAAGAATGCATTTCCCAACCAGCCCTGGCATGGCACCAGCTTGTGACAGCTGTGAAAATGGCCAAAGATCAATAGCGCCCAGGTGCAGGATCAGTGTCCCAGCAGCTGATGAACCTTTGCACAATGTGACTCTCAAGTTCCTCCTCGCCAGCAACGTGGCAGGCTGAGAAAGCAGCATGAAGAATTATTGTGTCCATACTGAAAAAAAACAATTGCAGCTGCACATCGACCTGAAAAGTCATTTTGTGAAGGAAAACCTGAATCAGGGACAGAGTTCAAGACTGATTTTTGCCAGATTTCTATTAAGTCTCATAAATCCTCCTCATTGTGCTCTCTGTCACAGAAATACCTCAGAAAACAGAACCCAGCTTCTGAGCAAAGATGAGCTAACAGAGTTTAGCCAAAACCATGAAGGCACTGTTCCCTGTCTTGCCCTGCCTCTTACAAACTTTGGTCTCCATGTTTCTTTAAAGGACTCCAGAATCATAGACTGGTCTAGCAGTGGCTTAGGGAATCTTCCTTTTTTCCTTGGATTAGAAACACTGAGTACAAGGACAATGTTCAGTCATGACTTTCTTCACTTATTATTTAGGCTTTTGCGTTAAAAAAAAATTCTTAAAACTTATAGAAAGCAAAGATTTCTCCAATGAAGTTTTAGTTTCAAAGACCTCCCACAAAAAAAAAATAAATCTCAGAGCTAAAGAGCAACACCTGCAATTGCACTGAGGCAGCTCCAACCATATCAGTCACATGCTCTGTTATTACTGTCCCACAGTAAAAGTGCCCTTGGCTGGTGATGTCAGCATATTTGGTCCTCTTGTTTCACTGCAACCCCCCTCTCCTTCTTTTCATTTTCCATTCCTAATTTCTTTAGACTAAGGCTTTTTTATCTCTTCTTGAAGAAGACAAATCTGAGTGAAACATGTGAAACCAAGAGATTGGAGTAAGTTTTAAATTAGGTTACACCGAAGTTTATTATTGATCCTTGTCTTCTGCCTAAAGGAGATCCTTTCTCCCTAAGGGGAAAAAACCCAGTTAGTTTATTGGAAACTGTCAAGGAATGCAGTGGCAGATGTCATTTAATCCTAGAAATACTTAGATCAGAAGGGGCTCCTGGATGTTTCTAGTCCAAGTTGAGATAACATTGTCAGGAAATAGGAAATTTTACATAAACCAAAGTTTTCCAAAAACAAAACCATCAGCCTGCTTTTAAGCACCTTGCCGTGTATTACAATAGGAGATGTATGACTGAAGTGACCTTCTTGTTGAGGCTGTGTATCTGTGTCCCCAAGATTTCCTTAGCAGCTGGAAGCAAGCACACCAGGAGAAAGAAGACACTTTCTCAGACTAGACACACTGCCTGAGCAGGCAGGTCAGCAGGACTGGGTGTGGACAGGGTAGATTTCAGTCTAGACAAACTTCAGGCCTTCCAAGCCTCAACACCCAACCAGAACATTTTTCTTCCAGACCTGAGGGGAGCTTACAGGAAAGATGGAGAGAGACTCTTGACAAGGGAGTGGAGTGACAGAATAAGGGGGAATGGCTTCACACTGACAAAAGTGCAGGGTTAGTTGGGTTATTAGGAAGAAATTGTTCCCTATGAAGGTGCTGAGGCCCTGGTACAGATTGCCCAGAGAAGCTCTGGCTGCTCCATCCCTGAAAGTGTCCAAGGCCAGGCTGGATAGGGCTCTGAACAACCTGGGACAGTGACAGGTGTCCCTGCCCATGGCAGTGGGGTTGGAATGAAATTATCTTTAAGATTCCTTCCAATCAGGTAATTCTGTGATTCCATGATTTTTATTTTTTTTTTAAATTGAGGATATCAACAGTTCTTACCACAAATTGCACCCATCCTCTCTCCCACAACACCCAAGAAAACTCAGACCCCCTTAAAGTGACAGAAACACTCTCTGTTGAGAAAACAAAACCTTTTAGGGACTGGTTCTGCTTTGCCTGGGAGCTGTGCCAAGGATTTCAGCTGGAGGAGGAATGAGGCCCTTCATTTCAGTTCATTAGAGCAGGCACACTGCAGAAACTGCTGGTACATGCTGCGGTCCTGAACCCAGTGGGCTGTGCTTACCTCATCTTTTTCACGTAGGTGAGCTGAGCCAGGATGTTTTCTTTAGTCGTGGGCAGTGTGACAAGAATGGGGCCTCCAAATAAGGTCACTCAGGATGTGTTTAACAACACCGGGTGAAGTCTGTGGCAAAGGCATCTGCACACACACACACACACAGAGCATCCACTGTACATTCCCTCGGCTCAGTGCGTCAGTATTCCTAGAATAACTGCTGGAGAGGCACTCCACCCTTGTGCTTCCAATGCTGGGGGTGTGATCATCCCAGAGCCACTTGTAACAGTGATTTTAAGGAAGGGGAGGCAGAGGGACAGGCCCTTGATTTCCATGACCTCTTCTGAAGGGATGCAGTGCAAAGGAAATTAATAAGAGCAGAGGTAGTTTCAAATCTGTCAACCCAAACTCCTGTGTGAGCTGAGCAACAGAGAGCAAGAGGCTTCCTGAGGCCAGCACAGGCACTCAGATGGCACAGAATGCTGCAAAAGGGCAAGCCATCCACCTGTTTAAATATAAGTCAATATGCTTTATTAGGCAAGAGTGCTACAGGTGCTCCTACGTGATGAAAGGAACTCCAGCACTCTGAGGGGACGTGTAGTTTTACTCATAGGAGAATCCTGGAAGGCAAATCCATTAGACTGAGTAGAAAACTTTTTTTTTCAACTTGCAGATTTCTGATGGTCCACAAAGCCCTTCCAAAAGTTAACTGCAAGTCACTTGTAGTAAGTTAAGTCTGCTGTAAAAAAAAGCTTGTCTTTGCCCTGTGAGTCCTGTCCAGAACTGAGGGGATAAGCAGTAAAAGAAATCAGCACAAGGGATGACATTTAGCTGCTGAGGGTTTTACAGAGTTGTGGTGGTAAGTTTGGATTGCAAAATGACCTAAAGCTGAAACTCAAAGCAGTCAAAATCGGGGAAAGTCAGATTTCAATCTGCTCCTGTGACCCTCAGCTCCTTCTGTGTACACTTTTGCAGTTAAATGATGATACCAGGGAGGCCTGATTGTCATCTGTATTCCAGAGGCACCCGGCCCAGGTGAGTGCCCAAAATCCCTGGCTAAGCCTGAGCTGAGCTGCCTCTGGAGCAAGGAGCAGGAGGCAGCAGGAGCAGGCCTAGGACAAAGGCATGGCAAGGAGGGAGGAGAGTGAGACTCACTAAGGGCTGGAGCATCAATCACAGAATGATTTGGGTTGAAAGGGACCACAAAAATCATCTTGTTTTAACCCCCTACCATGGGCATGGACACTTTCCCCCTGGACCAGGTTGCTCAATGATTATCTCAACTAAATTTCATCCTGAAAGCTGGGGTCTGTCTTATCCATCCTTTACTTTCATCTTTTGCTCTGGAGTGAGGATTTTCTCACTTTACCTTGGTTCCTGACGTTCACAATAGGTGCTAGCACCTCCAGGCTGTCTCCCAGCTCCCTTTCCAGGATATGCCTAAGGAGCTCCCCACACCGCTGTGGCACCTGACACTGGCTGTGTAGCACCCCTGCAGTGGGAAGTGGAAAATGTGGCAATGTGAAATGGTTGTCATCTTTAAATTTAGTCCCATTTTTCCTTTTATTTCTCCCTATAACAAGCAATTTCTGCAAATTATCAGCAATTTCTTAGCTGAGAACTGAGAAAAGCCTTCTCAATTCATCAAACACCACAGAGCAATATAGAAATCTGAAAAATCAATACCAACTCCTGTGGTAAAAATTGCAGAAAAATTGTTATTGCTGATGCATCAGCATAACATGCAAGACAAGAAAGGTTGTCATCACTTCTATTATAACAGGCTGGGCTGAAGGACTAAAGCAGCTTTCATACACCTGGCTACCCCATCAATAGCTGAATGGGTAGAGGGTAAGTGAAATACCCACAGAAGGAATAAATGGATCAATCTGAAATAAAAAAATACAGGGACTGTAAAAAAAAACCAAAAATGCACAAAACCCCACATTTATAGGTTTATACCAAAAAAGTCTATGAAAAAGCAGAATTTGTATTATCATTCTCACAAGCAAGGACTTAATAAATTCACTTTAGCCCAGCAGATTAAACAGAACTTAGTAAAGCCTGTAGTCTTCCTGATGCTGTGGGAAACTTTAGAAAATGCCAAACAATTTAAGCTTGTAAAAGTAATCTTTGCTTGTCTCACTATTATAAAAAGAGAAACAGATGCTCAGAACTGGCATGTGCTTAAATGAGGTTGAATAAATTTTTCAAATATCTGAGAATGTTTTCTGTGCCACCAAGGCACAGGAGAAAGATCAGATCAGTGCATGCTAGCAAGCACTGCAAAATGTCTTGGTGAATATGAAAAATAAAACCATAAAAACTACAGTCACAAAAGAATGACAGAATATTCCAAGAGGGTACAGTGCCTCTGTGAGACACTTCTGCAACTGAGGTATCAATATCCACATTTCCATAGGAGTCTAATCATGGGGGCAAAGAAAAAAACCAGAACAACCAAGCAATCAACCAACAAACCCAGAGTGAAAAATATGGGTGGATAATTTCAACAGTAAATAGAGATATTTCTTAAAAAAAAAAAAAAAAGATAAGAAAAATTAACTCTGCTTTCCTTCTAAGCTACCTGTTAGTTTAAAGCATTTCAGATGTTATAACCAATAAAACATCTGAGACCTGGGTTGTCTTTCAGCCAGCTCTGTCAGCCTGATCTGACCCTTATACACTTTGGCTAAAAAGTGCTGTCATTTACACAGGTGAATATACTCTGACGCAAGTCCCTGGATTTACACAGGTGTGGCAGAAGAATTTGGCAGGATTTTACAAATTTTAAATAATAAAAAAACCCAAAATCAAATCCACTTTTTTGCAGTAGGTTACAGTTGTATCAATCCATTAATGTAATCAGTCCATTATATGGTGATGGTACAGCTCCACAGCTTGTTAATGAAACTAAGAATTATTTATGCTGTGTCCAGCTAGAGACTGAAACTGAACCTAACACTGCTACAAAATCCTCAGGTTTCATTAAAGAAATATTCATGTATTGTTTGGTATTTTTTTCAAGTTTATATTAAATTTTGAAAGAAACCTTAACACAGTCTAGTTTTGGAACCTGTCACTCCTATCATTGATTGACCCATATACAGTGTCTCATTAGTAAAGCATTTTCATGTAATAAATGGAACCNTTTTTTTTT
Source organism: Horornis vulcanius (assembly GCA_013401035.1). NCBI lineage: Eukaryota > Metazoa > Chordata > Aves > Passeriformes > Scotocercidae > Horornis > Horornis vulcanius. Next base: position 20,281 of record VZUA01021718.1, on the reverse strand, counting down.
TTTTTTTTAATCAGAAAATTTGTTTGTAAAGATGCACAACATTGGCAGGACAACTGAGAAGCAGGTCTTCTATCTTGGAACATTTTTTATGAACTGCAATATGATTGCAGATGTGCAATGGAGGAGCAAACGTCCAGCTTTTAAGTGTTTTACACATTATTTTCAGCTGGTTTTGGCCAACTTTAGATTATTTACATCACTCAGAAGGAAACAGGAGAAATAAAAGGGACAGCTTATTTGAAGCAGGCTCTGCTCATATCAAGTTCCCTTCACTTAAATGGAGTGACACAAACATCAGCCCAACAGGTTTGTGGTGGAACTTAGACCGTAATAAAGGGGGAATCAGGCTCAGGACAACTTAATATTAACTTTTGGTATATTTGCAACAAAATCTTAGCTGTATTTGATGTTTCCACTAAATCAGAATGCAGCTTGGAAACGGTGAGGGGAGGTGAGAGTTTGAATAAACACATCTGTCAAAAAAGAAAGTTAATTCAGGTCCGAAGGGTCATTCCCTTCAGTTCAAGTGCAGTGGATTGCCCTTCCTGGATCCAACAGTAGGGGCGTGGGAAGCTTTCAGATGTCACAGGGTTGTAGATAACATTTGAACATATGATTAGCTTTCGTGAGCTGTCTTTAGAAACCTTACATTTTTCCCCCACACACCTTAGCCAGAGATCCTTCCCTTGAGGTTTCGGGACACTTAAAATGTTGCTTTGCCAAAAATCAAGGATGTGGAGAAGGTTTTCCTGTGTGATGTCATGTTGCTGCCCTTTATAAGCCTCTGCAGAGAAGAAGGGATCCTGTCTGAGGATCCACACTCCACACACGAGGGGAGGCGAGGAGCAGACGCTGACCCACCATGGAACGGCGAGCCATTGCCCAGGGCATTCTCTGCAGCTCCCTGCTCCTGCTGCTCTGCAGCCCAAAGGCTTCCCTTGCCTTTCCCAACTCCTCTCCACTGCTGAGTCCCAGCTGGGGCAATGGAGACCACCTGATGCATCTCTACACTGACACAGAAAGGAGCAGCTTCCACCTCCAAATCAACGCTGATGGCTACATCGATGGCGCTCCTCACCAAACCATCTACAGTAAGTGACTTCCTACAGACCTCCATGGGAGCAGGGGAGGGACAACAAGATGTTTTACTTCCTCACCACCTATAGAAGATCCCCTCTTCTCTGGCAGACAGGTAGAGGAGCATAGCCATGGGATGGAAAATACACATCATTATAATTCTCCTTTTGTTTAACAAATAAAATCGCTCCAAAGAAATCTAGTGGATAGTGAATTTCATTCCTTGCCTAGCACAACTAAAGTCCTATGGTTCCTGTAATACCCTGCAAGGAAAAACCACCTGAATTACCCTTCACTTCATGATTTACCCCCAGTTTCTGGTGGAATTTCCTGTTAGAGGTTAGTAATGATATCCCTCAAATAGCTACTTCCCACTGATGGTGCTATCAAAGGAACTGCACTGAGGGAACTCGCCAGAGCATCAGAGAAAACTGATGGCATCCATAAAATTGGTATTTTGGGGTGGAGGGCTGAAAACTACTAAAACTTAAGTTTCAATGTGCACAGAACATGGACATGCAAAGGTCAGTTAAAAAGGAGGAAACTATGAAAGACCAGACTGGCATAAAGGAAGTGTTGAGCCCTTGGGGTTCATGAGAAGAAACTATTCCCTAGTTTCACTAAAAGTTTCTCAAATAATGTCTTCATAGTTTATTTTATTATATATTTTATTATTCTGTTTCAACAGAGAAAAGTTTATTCTTCTTCCTTTGCTAAATATTTGACCCAAACTCTTTAGTTTGTAGACAATTGGGGGGCTTAAGACTTACAGTTCTTTTATAGCATTTCAAAAATACTTCTCTCTTAGCAGCAATCAAATCACAAGTAGCTCTGCATCATAAAATCAGGTTGTTGTTGCTGTCATTATTATTATTATTACTATTATTATTACATCTATTTTATACTCAGTTAAAAATCTAAGCCTAGGTAATGAAGCTTTGCATAAGTAAATAAGGATTTTTTTAAAGTTATAATTTAATTAATGAGGAAAAAGGATCATATTCTGCTATTTTTAAAGGAATTGATAATAAAACACACACAGAAATGCTGGCACTGTCTTGTTATTCTTCCTACATATTAAAAGATTTTATAAAACTCATTTTATGTATGTTGGTCAAGAACCAGTGTGGGATTTTAGAGAACAACAGACAGCAAAATATCACATTTTCCCCTATCTGCCATGAAACAAACATAGCAGGATTTGGAATGGTGGAGCAGGAAAGATACAAATCAGACAATAAAAGGGGTATTGAGAGTGAGGGTGACTGATTTGCTGCCACTGAGCCACCAGACAATGGGATGTGCCAAGTTCTGCACCAGGGTGGCATGCCCTGGGTATGCACAGATCTCCTGGGTGAGACAAGGCAACAGGCACTGAGTCAAATGCAAGGAGCAGGTCAAGAAAGTTGCAATTCCCACTTTACCTGGCACCAGTGACATTGCTCTTGGAGTACTACAGCAACCTCAGCTCAAGTTGGACGAGTAGAAGGCAGAACTGGTCCGGCATGGGGTTTTCAGGGGGCCTTGATCATGATCTGTTGTGGTTTTAGTCCAGCAAAAAGGATGTTAAGGGCAATGTAATAACAGAATCACAGACTGGCTGAGATTGGGTCAGGCACCACAGGGCATCAGCCAGTCCCACCTCCCTGCTCCAACAGGGCCATACCAGAGTGCAGGGCACAGGATTGTGTCCAGATGGTTCTGGAATATCTCCAGTGAGATATTGTCCTCCAGTGAGATAGTCTCCTCCAGTGAGGAGACTCCAATCCCTCTCTGGACAATCTGTTCAGTCCTCAGTCACTGCACAGGACAGAAGTTCTGCCTCATGTCCAGGTGGAACTTCTGGGTATCAGGCCCATTCCTCTGGTGCCACTGCTGGGCACCACAGAAAAAATAGCCCAGGGCAGGTGAGGGGGACAAACTACCCCTGGATGTGGGCAATGGCAGAACTGAGGGCAATGTCCTCAGACCACAATTTGGGACTTCAGAGGGAAAAAAAGTTGTCTGTGGGAGGTTAGTGCCACATTGGAACAGGGCACTCAGAGAGGGGCCCTCTATCCTGGGAGTTTCCCAAAGCCACAGCAAACCTGATTTAGGATGGGCAAGAATCCTGGATCATGTGGGAGGTTGGTTTGGACTCCGAGAGGTCACTTCCAGCCAGACCATCCATGGATCTGTAAATGCAGTGTTGAAACGGATCTTGGATTTGATGTTTTTCTTGTTCTGAACAGGTGCCCTAATGATCAAATCTGAGGGTGCTGGCACAGTAATAATCACAGGTGTGAAGAGTGGACGCTACCTGTGTATGGACATGAAAGGAAACATATTTGGCTCGGTGAGTAACCTTTCCTAAGCCTTGAGCCTGAACGGATAGTGCATTTTGCTGCTCTGGTGCCCATTTCCCCAGCCAGGGCAAGCCTGGGTAGCTGCAGGTGGAGGAGAAGTGTTAGAGAAGATCTGATACTTAGGTCAAGCTTTGCTTTTTCCTTTGATTGTATTAAGTTGTAGAGCTGACAAAAATCATCTGAGGTCCTGCCTGGGTAAATGAGGACAAAATGAGATCCACTGAAGGACCAATCTGTAGCACAGAGCCATGGGTGGGGACCCTCTGGGAGAAAACAGAGTTTATCATTAAAATTCCTTTGCTGAAAGCATGGACATGCAAATCTGAGCCACATTTGGGTCAGATACAGACCTGGGAGATTAGAAAAACACCTGCTGCAAGATCTCACCCCTCTTTCCCTCTTTAATCAGTGTTTGTAATTCACCAGACTCCTCTGCTCACAGGTGTCCTATTTTTCCCTCTCAGCATTACTTCAGCCAAGAGGACTGTGTGTTCAACCACAGGACGCTAGAAAACGGGTACGATGTGTACCAATCCCCCAAACACCACTTCTTGGTGAGCTTAGGCAGAGTCAAGCAAGCCTTCTCCCCCGGTATGAATCCACCACCATACTCCCAGTTTTTGTCCAGGAGGAATGAGATCCCTCTGTTCCGATTCAACACCCCCGAGCCCCACCGGCACACCAGGAGCGCAGATGTCGATCCGGTAGATCCTCACCAGATCCTGGTCCCGCAGAGGAAGACGCCGGTGTTTGGCTCCCTGCAGCAGCAGCCAGCAGACATTCCCCACATGCCNTCTTAGAAACCTGGGGGACATTGGGAAAAGTTTCCTTAGCTTCAAATCTTGTTTTGTCAGTAAACTACTGTCTGTAAGTACAAGTCGGATTCTTCCAGCTTGGCCTCTACTGGAAAGAAGATCCATTTTTGAAAAGAATAACACAAACACAGACCCCCTTTTGGGGTCTGAATCACCTTAAGCTTCCATCAATGAGGAAAACAAACAAAAAAAATGAAATCCCTTTTGTGAAATGGGAAACTGATGTTACATTACTGATGTAGAGACCTGGAGCATCAGAGATTCCAGCAGAGACAGGGAATCCTCTTATTAGCACCATCCTGCCCAAGCACAGCAGATGAACTGCCAGTGGTGTGTTATTTTATTATGTAAAAATTATCATATATGTCATGTATTCAATAACTGAAGGGGTTACAAGGAAGCTGGAGGGGGGCTCTTCATCAGAAACTGTAGAGACAGGACCAGGGGGAATGGCTTTACACTGACAGGAGTAGGTTTAGATTGGATATTAGGAAGAAATTGCTACCTGTGAGGGTGGGGAGGCCCTGGCACAGGTTGCCCAGAGAAGCTGTGAATTCCCCATCCCTGGAAGTGTCCAAGGCCAGGTTGGATGGGGCTCTAAACTTCCTGGGATAGTGGAAGGTGTCCCTGCCTACAGCAGGGTGTTGGAGTGGATGAGCCTTAAGGTCCCTTCCAACCCATTCTGTCATTCTTTGTTTTTAGCTTTTAAGTTGGAGCTTCATTGTCTCTTCATCCATATGAGTAAAAAAAAGACCACTCTGCTGTCATAGGAGCAGCAGACATGAAAATCTGGAGGAACTGACAGGACAACAGGGCAGAACTAAAGGGTCCTGTGGGGAAAAAAGCAATTTCTTACACTGAATCCAAGCTGAGGTTTTGAAAAAAAGAGGAGAATCTCACTCTCTCTCAAGTGGTTCTCTATCACACCTTTACATTTACTATATTCTGGCAGCCCAACATGGAAATAAAGATCATTAGTTTTGCATATTTCCAACCCAGAGAGAAGTACCAGCATTAATAATAATCAATAGTGTGTTAAACAGGATGGTTCGTTTTGCACAATACTGAATTCTATGTTTTATAAGGATCAAAGGTTTAATATTTAGACTATAATGAAGACTCTCATCTAGTGAAAATTAGGTTTGTATTTAGAAAAGGAATGTCCAATTAGCATCCCTGTTTGTATTCAGTTACGAGCAGGTATCAGATGTTTTATAGTTGTAGGAGTGAAATTACTATTAATCAGGAGATTTCTAAGGGTGACAAAACTTTTTCCCTAGATTGGTTTATGCTTTGGGTAAGTTCACTTTGAAAAAGCTATTCTTGATGAACTCTGCAGAAAGCAGATACAAGGCACCACAAAACCCAGTGTGGCAGAGATCTGAGGTTTTTATTTTGTGGGGTTTTTTTTGCATGTCAAAACACAGATTCTTACGCTCTGTTTATTTAGAATATTTATCAGCCTGACAACAATTTTAAGTGGTACACTGCTCCTCAGAGTGCTCATAGCAACATACAAAAAACATTAGTTTGGATGCTGTTCTTTTTTCTTTCTCATGAAGTAGTTCACTGAAGCCAATGGAGTTACAACAGTGCAACAAAATCAACAGAAGACCCCTGCTGTGCTTCTTGCTTTTATTTATTTTTTTTCTGGATTTAGCACAGCAGCAGGACTGCTGACAGCTTTTAAAAGAATCTCTTTTTTCCCCCCCATATTTGTATATATACACGATATCTCTTTATCTACCACATCCAACTCATTATGTTGGAAAAGTTATAGGTCCTGATTCTGCTCTTAGAATAGCTTTCCTAGATGGAGAGATTCCTAATTAGTATAAATACTTAGGAGCACAGGACAAGCCAAATGAACAGGATTAATCCAAGAGTTCCATCTCTTGGAATTTATTTTCCTAAACTTATCGAGGTTTTTGATGAATTTCTGAAGGGAGTGATTCTAAGGAATTAGGGGAATTGCAAGCAGGCAGACAGTTGTGCTTTTTCTTGCTTATTCAAAATATGGCAAGACTTTTTAACTTGCTGTCTATACAGTGGAGAGGTGTGATTTTACTTATGTTCTAGTTTGATATCTTTGCTTGATTCGTATACCATTATTCTTGGCTTTTGCTCCTTGAGAGCTCTGGACTTCAAGTACACCATCAAAGTCTGCAATTTGCATTAATTGTCAGAAGCTCCACAGAGTTCCTCCCTAGGACTCTGAGGCAACTGCCCTACAACAATTGGAACCATTAAAAGCTCTGTCCACATTAAATTTTGATGGAAATATTGGTGATGTTACAGCTATAGACCATCTCTGTATTCCTACAGTAGAACAGAGTAAGAAGGGTTGCTCACTCTATCAATAGCCAGGAGATAAGTAAGCTAAGACTGAATACATGGTTAATTTTCCATCAAAAAACAGTATTTTTAACTATAGGCAACTGTATCAATACTTAAAAGAATTTATTCTTCAGTGGAGATGCTGGAAATCACCAGCTAGTAAGAAAGCATTACTTATTTATGTCACAGTATTTATTTATTTATTTGAGTGGGTCTTAAATCCCGCTGAATATTTATAAGTATTTATAATAATGTATTATAGAGACTATAATTCCTTTTATAAAAGTACCAATAAACTTTTCCATTCTCTCCAAATGGTGGATTCTGCATTGTCTGTTCAAGATCCCCCTTCCAGAAGTACTTGAGTGAACAAATAAATGGCAGCAGCAGTGTCTGAAAATGTTTCTGTGCTGCTGTCCCCTGTGACTTCCAGCCTCACAGGTTTCAGCTTCCTAGATGTATATTTCATGCACCAGAAATACAAAATTACTGTGAAAGATGATGAGAAAAGCAGTGTCTTAGTAGGTCTAGACTGACCATGAGGAGATTTTAACCTCTACTGAGAAATGTCTTTTACAAGCAATGGGAAAGCAGAGGTCTCTCAGTTCTGCTGGGAATTATTAGTGGTCCTGGCTCAAAGATCTCAGGATAAAAGATACTTGGTAAATTAAAAGCCTCTGCAGGGAGGGCTCCCAGCAGGGCCCAGGCTCTGCTCCAGGGGCCCAGCAATGGCACCAGAGGAATGGGCAGGGACTGATCCCAGGAGGATCCACCTGGACAGGAGGCAGAACTTCTGTCCTGTGCAGTGACTGAGCCCTGAACAGATTGTCCAGAGAGGGTGTGAAGTCTCCTCCCTGGGGATATTCCAGAACCATCTGGACCCAATCCTGTGCCCTGTGCTCTGGGATAGTCCTGCTGGAGCAGGGAGGCAGCACCACATGAACCACTGTCAGGGTCCAGCCTGACCCATTTTGTGAAGATTCAAGCAGCTGTAAGATTCAAAGCTGATAATTTGCTCCTCTGCATGCTATTCTGCCCCACTTAATTATTGATGATGCCTTCTCACTAGTATTTCCACATTCCTGTATTTTTATTTAAAGTCATTACAAAAAAAAAAAGGTCCCTAAGGGACTTAAATAGCAGCTTTACTCCAGCTCAGTGCTTGACCTTTGACATCACTATTTCTATGCCCACTAATTTCTTGCATACCTTCTTCACCATGTTTTTTCTCCTAAGCAACATTTATCTTTTCCAGCTGAGCTGATGGTTTCCATTGTGGCATTAAGCATTCAATTAAGATTCACCTAGGTCATATAATTTTTTTCTTGTCTATATGTTAGTTACTTCTTCAAAGAACGACCCATTTAGTCTAGTGTGAACTACTTATGGTAAAAACTCATTTAATTAGATTCCAGGTTTCATTTACCTCTCATCTGTAATTACTTTCTCCTTCAGAATTTGTTGTATTAACCACTATTTAAATTTCTTTGGAGGAAGTAAGTGTGTGATACTTGGGCCTGTCCCATGCTGGGCCAGGACTTGGACTCAGTGATTCCTGTGAGTCCCTTCCAATTCAAGATATTCCATGATTCTAAAACTAATTTTGTGATTCCTGCCCTTCTGAAATTAGACCTCCTTTTTTCACCTCAGCTTTTAAATTCAGTAAATTCACTCTTCAATGGCCAGGTCTTCAAAATACATTCAGGACTTATTACAGTCAAGTCTGTACCTTGTTTGCACCACCCTGCTCCCATTCACCTATGGATGACCCAACTGGGCACCAGAAGGAAAGAACATTACACTCAAAGGAGTTCTGCCTGGACCTCAGGCGCATTCCTTTGGTGACCAGTAACAGCCTGCTCAAGATTCCTGGGTTTTATCCCAGGATCCTCCTGTGCCTTACCCTCTGTGCCCTCGGGAGCCCTGCTGCCAGGATCTGGCACTCAGGTAAGTAATCCACTGCCACAAGGACTGGAGCTGTTTGCAGGTGACAGCAGAGCTGTCACACAGGAGGCCCTCCTGAGTGGTGCTGGAGGCACCACACACACACTGATCCCCCAGAGTGGCTCTGCCACGTCCATGGATACCAGAGAGGCAGCTCACAAATCACTGTGGCAGTTCACTGGTGCCCATGCGGCTGCCATTTGCCTGGGATTACAAAAATCCAAAAAACTCAGGCTCATGGCCAGAGCCCTCAAAAGCAGGACACATCTGGGGGAAATCTGACATATTTTAAGTCCAGGCATGTGGGCTGTGGATCTGCGGCAGCCGAAAGCTTGGATAGAGAAGGCATCTGATTTAAATTCTGTTCTAAATTAAAAAAAAAAAAAAAAAAAAAGAAGAAAAAAAGGGGGGGAAACCCTCCCCCTATTGGAAAGGCAGGGCTATGTCTGGAAAACATTGTTCAACAGAGATCTGTGGGTGTAAAGAAAATACCTTTGCTTTAGAGGAAGGAAACTGTGGTACTACCAGAGCTCTCTGCCCGATGGCTGCTCGAGGCAGACCTGTGAGGAGACAGAGCCAGCATCCATTGCCACTACTGAGTAACCCCTCAAATATTTATGTTGTTACTATTCCTAACAGTCCCATCTATTGCTGCAGCTCTCCTTTCCCATGATCCCAATAAACTGTACAGATTTACTGTACACATGCACAAGAGTCACTTGACAAAAAAAAGATTTAGTCTCAGTGTTGATGTAAAAACTTAAAAAGAGTACCATACACAGACCTAAAGAAAACAGCTTTTAGAATTAGCTTCAGAGGCTTCCAAATTAGTGACTTTTTAAGGCAGAGAGAACCTGACATCTGACATAACAAAGGAGAAATAACAAGTGCAACTATTTTAGGGCAGGCTATAAGCTCACCTAGGCTGGTGCCCTGTCTCCAGCAATGTCGAGAGCAGATACTGAAGGAAAAAGCACATCTGGGCAACTGCAGGACACTCTTGACTGCTTGTACTCCCTTGGCCACTGGCAGATGTGCTTGCAGCATTTTAGCGTGTTTTACAAAGTCTGAATTGGGAGATTCTGATGCATTTTCACTGAAAAATGTGACTTCATTAAGATAGGAGCTGTTTATAAAACCGGAGTGGTTTCACACTTTGGTATTTTTCCTTGTTAGGCACCCCAGTACCATTTACTTGCCTTGTGTGGGAGTTACAAGAGGAATTTGGTAACAAGGAGTTAAACAAAACAATCACACAGACAGCTTTCTTAGACTGGATTTAAAATTTAACAAACCATAAATACAAAAAAAAGAAGGCAAAGCATATTATATAGGAAGAGTCAAAAATCCCTCTGGAAATAGTGCAACCCACGCAGTGGCAAAGCACTTAACAAAGAAGTAGATGTTCTCCTAAGTTATGGCATCATCAGCAAGAACAAAGCATTAATTGAGAGCAGGCCAGAAAGCAAAAGAAACCTTTTAAAGTGTGAACCACCCCAATCACTAGTGTGTTTTGAGATATTTGATGAAATGACAGACTTAGGGAGAAAAACATGTCACATCTCCACTCATCCTCTTGCATTTTCAACTTTGTTAGTCTGGCTCCAAGAAGAATTGATGGAATGACTGGCAAAATTCAGGACGTGGCAATTCCAGGGGAGTTTCAGTGGTTTAAAGCACTGACAGGAGAATTCCCTGCTATGTAAGTGGCCTGCCTGAAATAAACTGGCACTTCCAGGGTCAGGCAAATTCAGAATGATCTCCTGCCCTGCTCTCCTACCATTAACTCTGTTAGAAGTCATAATTAAAGCTTTTCTATCCTCATTAGCTGTGACCATCAATTCAGTATTGAGGCGCCATCTAGGATGATGCATTTCACAAAGAGCTTGAGGAGTCCATGCAAAAGTCATAGTCCCATTTTAGCTTCCTATGAAGACCTATTTCCTTCAGTATATTGAGAAGGAATTATTTTATTACTGACATTTAAACAACATCAGCCCTAAGAGTCTTTTTCACAGTAAAAGGCCAGAAAGGAAAAAAAGGAAGTCACGTGATCTGAGCAAAGCTTCACAGGGCAATATTAAGGAAGATTTTTTTTACCTCAAAAGAAATACAGATGAAATGGGAGTTCCATTCAGGAGCCTTTAATTTTTATTTTTTTTTAAACAGCCTTAAAATATGCAAATGAAGAAAAAATATGTGAATCTTATAAATAACATAAACCAGATAAGCTCAAACTGTAACACCACAAACACCCCAGTGGGGAAAGAATGCAGTATTAACACCAACAATCACCAAACAATCAAACTTGCCTCATTCTAGGCAGAAATGTTCATGGAATCAAGTGCGTGACTGCAGCTGACAGAAGGATTCCATTCAGGTACAACTCACCCCAGAGAGAAAGTTCCTTTTCCAGAAAAGAGACATTACTATGTGCACACGAGGTTCCTCATCCTGCTCACAGCTAAAAATAAATACTCTGTGCTTGTGTACAGTGCTTTTCACAGAGATCTCAACAACCTGAACAATTTCTTAGGAAATACTCCTGGTGAGGTAGGTTTATCATCATTCCCACTTTACAAATGGAAAGGAGACTTGCCCAGAGTCTCACAGACACTCAGTGTCAGAGTTCCATCCCCTGGCTGTGCACCAAACCTTTCCCACTGGGCATAGCTCCTTCCTAGGCTCTACTATTGCATTCAAAAAATTATTTTAAGACAACATGTATGTTTCATATTACAATATAGCATTTTGTAATAAAACAAGAATACAGTATAGCTCAGCTTTGAGGTACCACTCCTCTCCCCTCCCCAACCCCTTCACTTGGAGGTAACCAAAATAATTATGGAGTAATGCAAAGGAGTTGTTTGAAATTATGTGCTTTAGGAGCAGATATGCAAGTGACTGCAAGTATTATGTTTCTGAGAACAGAGAATATTTGTTTTATTTTGCTACTGCCAACTTATACTGGGCACTAGGACCATGCAAATTGTGGTTTTTAAGATGGCAAGCAGCTGCATGTCTCCCTTTCTGCAGTTTAGTGTCAGCAATTCCAGCCAATCCCAGTCATTACTACAGATACTTTTCCCAAGCTTAGCAAAATTGTGATCTAATCCCACTTTCCCCACACAGAGACTCTTAAAACACTTTTGAAGCTACACATTCAGCTCCCACATCCACTAAGTGAGAATCTTGGTTAAGACAGACACACGTGATTTTGGGTTTTAACAAATTCCCGTTTTCAAGTTTTATAATGAAATTACTGACTCCAGTATTGGGACTGACAGAAGACAGCTGGGACTTGCTTAAATTTGCTGGTAAGGTACAGTTGAGATCTGAAACAAAATAGCCAATCCAGTTCCTCATGTAGGCTCCATGACTCACCACTAAAATATTGGCATCTAACACCGTGGAAGATCCACTGCCCTCAGAGCTCAGCTCCGCCTCACTGCAGTGGTTTGTCCAAGGGAAAACAAACTGTTCTCCAGATGTTCCTGAGCTCCTGCCTGGTGCACCAGGCTTGCCGTGCTCCTTCTGCTCCAACTCAACAGCCAGCTGGCACAGGAACTCAAAAAAATCCCTTGCACGCTCTCTCACCTGCAGGAAAAGGCCAGAAGGGAATGTTGTGAAGAATGAAGAGATTGTTGTGAAGAAAGCACAGATTTGGCCTTTCAGAAATCTGACATGTAACTACTTCAGTTAAAAGACAAAGATTTCTCACAGACAAGGCCCAGAAACCAATATAAATTACTGACTGCTATGCAAACTCCTCTGCCCTCCAGAGAGCCATTGCTATCATTCTCCTGTGAGACAGCTTCATGAGGAGTCAGTCTCAAAATCAATACTTTAGCTATAAAGAGATTCCCCACTTGGCAGCCACTGTTACCAGACCAAGCAGTATTTTTTAGCTTAGAGAATATCTCTGGTTGGGCTGAGCTCTCAGTGGGAAGCTCCCAATAGCTGCAACTGCACTAAAAAAGCCTAGAAAGCAGGGCATACAAAAATAAGTAAATACCATACTTCATCCAGTGTTTCTCCTCCAGAAGGTGTGAATGAAGGACATTGCTGTCCAGCATCCTTTGCCATAGCCTTGAGGTCAGCCAAAGGCCTTCCTTCTGCAACACCGTATTTCTGTAAGGGAAAAAGGGCGTTTGCCAGGATGTGTCAGGCCTTCCTGGGGCTGCAAACAGCTCTTCACAGCTTTGTTTTCTTGGATTCCCAACACTCAGCTACCTTTTATATTTTGTCCCAGTTTTGGGCGAGGAAATATCTTTATACATATCCTTTTAAACAGCATATATATACATACATACATACCTACATACATACACACACACACACACACATATATATATTATATATGCTCAGTAAACAAATAACACTAAGAGCAGAATCTCATTTAAAGCATGGACATTCAAAACATGACCCTCAGCCTGATCTTTGCAAGGAGATTTCTTTCTTCCACTACACCCATCCCCAGCAATCAAAATTCAAGTGTTTTTGTGACTGAGGTCACAGTGCAAGTGCTTCTGTATGTAGCTGTTCACATGAGGATCAACTCCATTTTCTTTTTGCTTGCAGAAAGGCTACAGGGAATTTTTTTTCACATGTAAGAAACCAGTATTTTCTCTAAAGACCTGTGAAGTCTTTGCAACAGAGGATGGATCCATTTTCAATTCAGAAGTTTTGAAAAGGACATGAAAAAAGGAAAAAAAAACCACACAAGTACCCTTACAATTAAAACCAAATCATTTCCCTCGCTGATTTCAAGGGAAGAACTGAAATTTCTGAGAGAAAAACAATTCAAACAGGAAATGTTAGTCACATGCTGCTCCTTAAACACTAAATCTTACCTTATTTAAGTCATTAAAGCATCATAGTTACAACATTCATCACTTAATTTTGGCTCTGCTTCACCATTCTGCAAACAATTTATTGTCTCTGCTGTGAATAGTTTGGTTCCCAGTGATTAAAAACACATCAAATAATGCTCTCCACTGCTGAATCTACCATTCAATAAGCCAAGATACCCATCAGCAGGAAGTTACGTTTTCAAATTGTTCAATATTTGATAACAAATTCTTTTGGCACTTACTCTCTCTCGCAGTCTTGCATCATACTTGACTTCCAAATCTTTGCAAAACCTGTTTTTCCCTAGAATGGCAGCAGCAGTCTAAAAAGTGAATATACAGTCACATCAACTGGAGAGAATATAGACACACCACCTTACACCACTACAGCCAAGGTGAATCCCAGCAGCAGCATCCAACAACGCAAAACAACAAAACAGAAAGTTTTTCAGCTACCAGTCTGGTAGAATTGGACATATGGCCCAAGCCAGACCATAAAAAATAGAAAAGCTGCAATCTTCTGGCAGTTCCTTCCCAATTCAAAGTCCAGAACAGCTGAATGCACAGCACCCATGAGGTGGGCAGCAGGGTTTACTGGGATAAGAGCCACATCTTCTCTTGAGCACAACACAGAGCAATCATGTCCACACATTCTTTACATGCAGTACATGGGCCAGACCCACAGCTGTGTTTGCTGAAACTGCTCAGTTAATCCAACTGAAAAAACATCTGACACCTGTCTGGCTGCCACAGCCAATCCTTAGGGTTGGAAGGGACCTCTGGAGATCACCCTGCCCAGACAGGGTCACCTGGAGCAGGTGACACAGGAGCATGTCCAGGTGGGGTTGGAACGTCTCCAGAGAGAGAGAGAGACTCCAGGCCCACCCTGGGCAGCTGTTCCAGGGCTCTGCCACCCTCAATGTACAGGAATTCTTCTGTATGTTGAGGTGGAACTTTTTGTGTTTTGGTTTGTGTCCATTGCTCCTCGTCCTGTCCCTGGGCACCACTGAAAAGAGCCTGGGACCGTCCTCTGATAACCCTTGGAGATATTTACATGCATTAATGAGATCCCTCTCAGTCTCCAGACTAGCCTTCTCCAGACTAACCAGGCCCAGCTCCTTCAGTCTCTCTTCCTAAGAATGGTGCTCCAGACCCCTCATCATCTCTGTGGCCTCCACTGGGTCCTCTCTGGTAGCTCCTTGTCTTTCTTGGGAACCACAGGACAGCTGACCTGCTCCTGATTCTTACATGCACCCAATGGTGAAGGCTGCACTGGCTTCACAGACAGTTTCGGCTGTGCCAACATCCACACCCTATCAATCTGACATTTAAAGAACTCATTTTGAAAACGCTCCTTGGATTCTGGCACAAATAAGCAGCCTTGTTGTACTACTGGCACATTTAATATATTGCTAGGGACAAATTTGGCCTTGGAACTTTAACCTTCTGTCAAAGAATAACGCAGAAATAAAGATAAGGTTGAATCCACTTCCTTGTGTATATGCACAGCACAGTTATTTGTATGATTATATGCAGAAATTTCCTCTTTTGCATCAGAACTTGTACATTCCTCCCATACTCGAGCTGTGAAGTGACAGTGTAGTAACAGGCCCTTCACAGAACTGCAGCTGCCAAGAAAGGGAGTTCCGACCACATGGAAAACTTCAGCTTTACACATCTTTGGGAAAGCTCTCCCAACATCTGGACAGCTTGTCAAACAAATGGCAAAACACATTTCCTGTATGTAAAGGAAAAATTCTGGTCTTTCACATTAGGAGTGCAATTCTGAAAGTGCTTCTCATGGAAAAAGCTGTCTCTAATATATGAAAAAAATATCCCAAACCAACTCCCAGAATGCAGGCACACAGCACAGAGAGTTTTACGAAAGTTAGAAAGCACTCTTAATGTTTAAAAATATCATCACTGACATTCACACACATAAAGGAAGTGATTCAGGCAGCTATTCTGCATTTTTTAAATATTCAACTATTGCACTCTTCCTTCCTTGTCTCTTGTTTTCTGCTTAAGTTGTGCTGCTACAGCAGTTTCTGGAACTGTGCTGCAAAATTGATGAGCAATGTTGATGGTGTACGTTTCAAGGAAAAAAAAGGAGACTTATACTACATTTGGTCAATCTGGCTTACAGCACAGCTTCATAGACTTTTAGCAGGACAACACAGCAAAAAGCAAGCAAACAAGAATGGCTTAGGAGTTTTAACCCCCTACATGTCTCTTAAAATCACAGTATCAGTAACAGAAGATAGAATTAAAGACAGGGCCTCCACAGGAGACACGACCTTCCTAGAACCGCTGATCTTTAACTTTAAAATTTTTGGTTCCCTAATTTTGAGAATTTCATAATCCTGCACACAAGGTCACATGTGATCCCACATAGTAATTTTTCCTCTTTATTTAATCTATATTGTATATTTACTGCATCAAGGCAAGAGGTATGACATGCCTGACAAAATCCAACATTTCTGCACATTTAATGATCATTGTACTGATCTCACAGCAAAACTTGACCTTGCCTGCATTGGTCTGCATTCCCCAGAAGAGCACAGAAGGCAGCCACAGTGCCTGGGACAGCACCATAACGTCACACCCAATCTGGTTCGCTTCTTCAGAGAAAAATTAATTTCTGTCTATGATACCTGGAAGTCCCCATTACTCCTTTAGCAAGAACAATGCCCATATAAAATTATGGCAAATCATGGAATCATGGACTGGTTTGGGTTGGAAGGGACCCTAGAGATCACCCAGGACCAAACCCTGCCACGGACAGGAACACCTTCCACCACCCCAGGTTGCTCAGAGCCCCATCTAATCTGTCCTTGGACACTTCCAGAGATCCAGGGGCAGCTT
>VZUA01021714.1:5094-18860 GCA_013401035.1 Horornis vulcanius | reverse complement strand
GTTTCCTTACAAATTAGACAACTGTTAGGTACAAGATACGGTATTACACTTTTGTTGCACTTGGTAGAGTAAAACAGCCTCATTTAGCAGAAGCTATTGATGTAATATTACAAAGCGTGGCTTTTAAATTGCAAATGGCAGGTTTGCTCAGGTTTGATGTAGCAGGAAGTGCTAAGGTCAGGAGTACTGGTACAGAAAGAAATTCTAGTGCTAACTTAGTTTTTGCCTCAGAATACAGGCAGCTTTAGTTAATTCTCCAATATATCAGACTCTGCTAGGGTTTCTGAAAACAGCTGCATTTGAAAATAGTTAATATTTCATGCCAAAGGTGGATTACTTGCATTTATCTGATGTGTATGTGAATTTTGACTTTGTTCTAAAATACTGCTAAACCAATGAGATGACGGATTGAGAGGCCCTCTAAAGCAACTTCAGAGCAATGAAAATATGTCCCCTCTGTTCAATAAGTTCTTGCCTTTTGCCTTTTTTTTGTTTTGTTGTTTTTGTTTTTTACCCTGCATGTGTACTAACACAGTACTTCTGTAGTCATTAACCCTATGTGCACTTTTGTGGAAACTATGCACTTTGCTTTCTCAGTAGAGTTGAACCTGGTGGTGTTCTGAGTTTTCCTATGGCTTGGCAGTCTGACTTCTAAATTTAAATATTGGTAAAATGTTTGTTTGCCAAGTAAGTAGTATGTGAAAACATAATGTCAGCAACTTGTGAAAAGTATCCTCTGTAACTTTTAAGGGTTTTTTTTTAATTTTAGGTACTGTCCTTCACAGTCATATATGTTGCCAGACTCAACCCTGGAATGTGTGTGAACTCCATTGAAATTAAAGGCGTTACAACCAGGGCTGAATCTAGGCCACTCATCACAAGTTTTGTCACAATTACATTATCAATCAAAGAATGTAAAGATTCTTTAGTGGCTTTTGTCTCAGATACAATGTTTTGTAAGAGGTGTGAAATGGAATGAATGGGAATTCAATGTACAACCGATGGACTTGCAGCCCATAGTTCTCAATAACTGGATGTAACAATTTTTCTCCTCTAAGGGACCAAACCTAATAATTATGTTGCTGAAAGCTTCTCAGGGATGTTTTCACTAGGTTTATAAGTGTTTATACTTTGACCAAGCATTTGGGTTGTGTTTTGATATAATAAAGAAAAATATGTAATTTAGAGTAGGTTTAAAATTTGTGACTCAACCCTGAGTGTAACTTAAGGAAAAGGGAATATTGCCATCAGCAGAATTTGTCAGAAGACAAACAAGCTTATCTAGATCTGTAGAGTAAATATGTCCAAAGGATAGCCTTATGTGGTATTATGATAAGTACATTAGTAAATAAAATAGCTCTGATTTGCCAAATATATTTTCTCATGTGTATCTAATTTAAATTGGGACCAGATTTTGATACTGTTAAATATAAATAAAGGTAGACTAAATGTCAGTGAATGCCTCTATACTGCACTTTGAAAAACACCTGAACGCCACTGTATATCTTGGACTCACTGGCCATCAGGGAAACAAAGCTGAAAATGCAGCTTTTTTTTTTTTTTTTGTGCTGTCTGCAGTGCACAGAACCCAGGGTGCGTAAAATTTAATGCTGTAGCACTAAGCACCAGACATCCCAGAGAGGATGTATTCCCGAAGCCTAGAGAGCTCCAAAAACATGACAAATAGAGCTGGGAGCATGCCATGTTCCTGCCTGTTCCCAAAGGCTTTTTTTATTTTTTTTTTTCTCCAAGAACAATTAAGTCTTGTTTAATTTGAGTAGCAATTTGTTTCATAAATAGTTCCACTAGATAGTGCAGTACTATTAGGAGAGGACTGAAGCTTTGTATTTGGTAAACATGATGTGGTTAGGATTCATATGTGCACATCACAGCTGGAAGGCAAGACAATCCTAAAATATAAAAGTGAATGCTAGTAAGAAGAGGAATAAGGAAGTTTAAATTGGAAAACTTGTGTGTATTGGTCTGCGTTGGATGTCAAAAAATGTATGCTGCTTGAGCACAGCCCATTTGTGTGCGAGTCCAAGATGTGTGCAGACACCTGTATTCAGTAGTGCTTTAAAGCAGTGTGGAGCCTGAAGTCTTACTTAGCAGGACTTTCATTAAGTAAGCATTTTTGGCCTTCTATTTATTTATTTTTTTTTAAAAAAATGTCCAAATTGGATAAAAACCGCCCTTAAAAGTGTACGCACTAGAAATCAATCTTACCAGAATATTTTATTATACAACCTTATGCTGGACATATTATCGATTTATGTATTACTGTTGTTAAAGCTAATTAATAAATTTGCATAAAAACTTACTTGTTCCTGTATTTTTCAGTTTGTGGGTATCTGGGTGTGGTACACTTAGCATGGATCCTGTGCAGAAAGCCTTTTTGTATGATGGGTTGGAACTACCGTGGAGCACAAACACACAGCATTGAGGAGGAAGCAATTGATAAGTGTAGTCAAGATCTTTCAATGACTTTGTAACTGTTTGGTGAATTGCTTTTTATTTACCATCCACAGGGGTAAGTTAAGATATAACAGATGAAGAAGGTCTTGCAACCTCAGCCTGGGTCTTGCATTGGCTTGTTGAGCAACAGAAAGCAAATTTTACCTTCCCATGTATCCTTACCATACTGAATTTGAGAAGATGGCCTTCTGTAGCAGCAAGCTCTAGCTGAGAACTCTAGGGATAGGAGTGGTCAAGTTTTAGTAGTCAAGTACTTTTCAAGATTAACCCTAGAATGTTTTATGTAGGACTGCTTCTGGCATTGTGTATTTAGGATATGTTTGCACAAAGGATTCATCTTTAGAAGGATATTTCATTGGTTCTCTAAGAAGTCTCTGAACTCATTCCTCTTTGAACTAAGAATTTCCTATAAACAGACCTTTATGGTTTGTCCCCAGTTGTTAATGCTTGCCTTCTTCGCTGCCACTTACAAATTAAGACAAGTGTTAGAATACTGACTTGAAAATGTACCTACATATTCACCCCTGTATAAAAGTACAGAGAAAAGGATTTGCGAATGGTATTGTGTACTTAATAGGTAAAGAATACTTTAAGATGAAGAAATCCCTTCACAATTTACTATTTGATGGTTTCACTGGGGTTTTTTACTCAGCTGTAAACGTTTTGCAAAGTTCTGAGTTTTTTAATCCCCCATGGAATTCACTGCTCAGCAACCAAAGGTAAAATGGTTGGAGATACCTATCCCTCTGTTTGTTTGCTTGCACTACTTGGCTTACCAGGTAGTTATCAGCCCTGCCTGTGGAGGGCAAGGTATATTGTATATTCTGTATTGTGTTCTCCTGAAATATTTAACTGCTTTTGTTTTCCAAAAGCATTTTCATGAAGTGAGCACTGGTAATGAGGTATGAAAGTTGAATATTCTTAAAGGAACAGTGAACTCAGACCCTTCACTTTAAACAGTTTTGTTTCTTTCCTGAGAAATCTAACTCAGAAATTCCAAAGGATTAAGTAGGCTTATATCTACAGCCACTTCTGTATTTGCTTCTGTAAAGTACATGGTGGATGTCCTAGGAATCAGAGTAAAGACTGTTTCTGCTAGGGAAGAGTGCAACTAGTGGGTGTAGTTTTCCTGAATCTAGCGCTCTGGAGGTGGTAATGCCTTTCAAGGCTGGCCTACTTTCAGGTTCTCCAGGAATATATTGTGCTGTACTCTGCATTCATGTCTCTCTCAAGTACTTAGTACTAGAGAAGTTAGTAGTAAGTGTTAGAGTAATAGTCCTTTCTTTGCCTTGCCCTCTGTACTTACACGTTCGTTTTCCTGCTTGTGGGTGCTTTTACTGCATGGTGTAATAAAAAGTATTTTATTCCTGGAATAAGGCTATGCCTTTAGCTTCTGCCTTAAAAAAAGACACTATTTTGCCCCTCTGAAGGGTAGGAAAAACTGAACAAGGGTATTTGCTTAAAGGCTTGTAGGGAGTATGGCCAAAGTGCATGCTGCTCAGTAATGCTTTTTCAAATACTTCAGCTTGTCCTTGTGTGCGTCAATATTTTTTTCTAGTTAAACTTTATTTCCCGTGTCACAAGGGAAGCATGCAACTGTGTGCTTTTTACTCTTGGTGTAGGGTGATGGAGCAATCTGTTTTCACACATGCAGAGTTAAAAGTTCTTAATGCTTTGTAAAATACAAGGGAATGTACTTATGTTTAGAAAATCTGAATCCCTTCCTTTGGCAGATAAGGGAAAAAGATGGTACAGTAGATATCTAAGCATAACTCATTAAGATCAAAAAACCCGAAACGTGTTAAAGAGTGGCTCAGAAAACAGCCCAACATTTTCGTGGTAAGTCATTGTTCGTGTCAGTCGGGAGGGAGACAAATATAACAGGATATCCTCATCTCCATGCCACTATACTCGAGTCTGAAGGTGACTTCTGCCTTGAGCAGCAGAACCAGTGAAGTGTGGGTTTCACTCTCTGTGCGAGTCCTTGGCCCTTAGCAGCTGCAATAGCTGTAGCTCCTACCCTGGCTTTTGTGATCCTGTCTCTTGCAGAGGTGGTCCCGCAGCACAGCCCCTCCCCTGGTGTATGGGCAGAGCAAAGCGGAGCCCGTGCTCTGATCCTCGGCCGTGCCGCTGTGCTCCGCGGGAGGGATGAAGCAGCTGGCAGGACAAACAGCAGCTGGCAGGCCTGTGCTCTGCCAAAGACCTTGGCGAACAGAAACACTTCCAGGCTTTTCCTCTGCCCACCTGCTGAAGTCAAACTTTGAGACCTTTCTCTTTCATCATATTTAGATGGAATTAACTAAGTGGTTCAAAAGCTGTTCGTCAAGAAGTGAAGGAGGTGGCAGGGAGTGCTGTGACTGAGTAAGTTCTGTGTCCTTGGAAAAACGTGGGTAATAATGTCATGTCTGAAATGTCAATATGTCTATTGCCAACAGCACACTGTAACAAACTGATGAAGTAGTCCAGAAAAAAATAAGATGAAATTCAATGCAGAGCCCTACATTTAGGCACAACCAACAGACTCCTCAAATACTGGGTAGGGAATGTTGTTGTAGAAAGTAATTGTGAAGTTATAGCATAAGAAAGAGAAAACATAAGTAAATGTGAAAAAATAAATTGAAATGGGATCTGTAGCATCTATGCTTCATTAATTGAATCATACAGGATGCTGTTCTCTTTGAAATTGAAAAAAAATGGAGACTGCATCCAATTTTTCCTTTGTAGCTGTCTTGAACAGCAGTGATAACCAGAGAGAATCCAGGACAGTGTAACAGCTGCAGTCAGAGCTCTAGGAAGTGCTGAGTAAAGTGCTCTAGGGAACCCTGCTTGAGCCAGAAGATTGGACTGAATGACTGCCAGGGGTCCCTTCCAGCCTTACCCATTCTGTAATTCTGTGAAATGAGAGAAAGAATTCAGGACATTCAGAGACTGAGGTGATGTGCTAACCATACCTGCCTGTGTAAAAGGGGATGGAAATAGTGCATAATCTTGCTCGAGAAGACAAGCATTAGCCAAGCCAGATTACAGCATATTTGAAACTGCAAGTTGTAGAGTTTCCAATCCTGAATCTTCAAGAGCTGGTACCATTTTTTACAGCTCTGTTTTACTCCAGTTGCATGTAATGTATTTCTGCAGTTCTTCCAGTTCAGTGTTTCATCCAGAACTGCTGCTGAGGCAGTGGACTAGTCTTACTGTTTGCCTTCAGTTTATAAGCAATCTCTGGATTTGCTATTAAAAGTAGTTCTGCAGGATTAGTAATGTTCAGAAAGCTTTTTTTTTAAGAATTCAAGGGAATTTTTTTAATACTGTCAAACTTCACAATTACTTCAAGCACTAATACAGCAAATCTTCACTGTTTTTCAGAATACTTACATAATATTCCTGTGCAGAGCCTGCCTGCATTTTATGTGTACATCTCCTATCCAGCCTCCTTCTTTGACCTCCATTAGCTGTTGATACCCTACTGATTTAGGTAAGAGCTGCAACTCTTAACTTGGAGAATTGGGACTGTGTATTTTCTGGGCCTGCTTCTAGAAAGGCACAATTTAGTTCTCAAGCTGCTGAAAACAGCCATGTGTGAATTCCTTAATTTTTGGGAACTGCCTTCCCCTAGCAGACCACATCACCTATAAGAACTGACAGGGAGTTATACAAATATGTGGTCTGTCCAGCTGGGAAAGAGGGAGGAGGAGATGTCCATGTTAGAAATATTTGTTCAGCTGCTACTGGAGTAAGGCCAGTCAAAGTTACTGTTTACAGTATGAAGTGTGCTGCAGTCCATTTATCTTCTAAAGATAACCAAACAAGATAAAGAATCCATTCTTTGGGACAGTTTTGGCTTTATTTGCTTGACTGCAATATACTATTTCCTGTCATCCTGTACTGACCTTGGCATTGTTTAGCCATGCCTGATGGGAGCAAACTGATGCAGCTGGGGACCAAAGAGACCAAGCAGCCCATCCAGGCTGTGGAGCTTCCTTAGTGGCCTGTCTAAGCACAGACACAGCTGCTTTGCACAAACCCCCTGCAAATAATCTCAAGGTATCTGGGGACTGAATGGATGGTATGAAAGCCTCCTACATCCCCTGCACACAGTGGGGCACTCAGAATACAAACAGCTTTTGGAGAGAATTGCACAAAATAGCACTAGTAGTATATGCCTATCAAAGGAATGTAAAAAAAATAAATACTTCTTCAGGGAGAAGGGTTTTGCACAAGAACATCTCCCGAATGTCTTTTGAAGAACTTCTTCCCCCTCTGGAATACCAAGAAACTTTGTATGTGTTGGGAAGCCTTTATTAACTTCATTTTACGACTGCGTTTCTCTTATATCTCGTTATAAAGCCATTTTTGTCTTGCACACATCAAGGAGCTTTAACTATACTTTTAATGCCTTTACTATCTGAGGATAGCCTTGTCAGGGATTTTCAGTTGTCAAAGAAGTAGAGTATCCTTTGGCTTTTTTGTTATCTTTCTTGCTCTGATTAGTGCCTAATGCTGGCACATACCAGTAGCCTCCATGCAGAATTCAGAGTAGCTACAAAAGAACAAAATACATCTCATCACCTTTAATTCTTTCCCCTGAATCTGTGTCATAAGGCTCATCTTAGCCAAAAGAGAGAAAAGGGACTGTTCTTCCACTGTTTGTTTCCTCTATTTTCTTTAATTTTTTTGTGACTGTGTGGACACAAGGAGGAATGGACTTTGTGAATAGCAGAATCAGACCTGAGGAGGTCTACTCTTTGGTTTCACACTAAAGGCAACCTGATCAGAAAAGAAGAGAAAATTTCCTTTTCTTAAGATGATTGCTTAGGTGTATCCTCCCTCCACAAATAATGAATTCTTATCCTGTTCTGCTTTGCTATCAGAGAGTAAATTTTCAGTAAGAAAATGGTAACTTGGCTTATTTACTTGGATTTTTAGTACAGGTTACCAGTTGAAGTTCAGGGCTATATAGGAATGTACAGTTTCTTTTTATCTGCTTAGCTGTGATAAAATCTAAATGTTGTCTTACCTAAATGGAACAGAGCAAACAGAAGAGACCAAGGCTGATGGCTGGATGTTCAGCAGAAAGCTGTAACTTCAGGCTGATTTTGTGCTTCTTTTTCTTGTTGCCTCTACTGTCTAGTTGACATTTCCCACTTGGTCACAGAGGACAGAGGTTAGATCAGTATCAGAGCATGGAAACAGAAGTGCTAGAAGATCATGTGAGTAACCTCAGCACTTTCTGGCAAATCCTCTCAAATGTCACAAAGGAACTGCAGCACAGGTCAGCATTCTCCTCAACCCTCGCCACATTCCTCCACATCCACAGAGCTTCACACCATGAAGTTGTGCCTGTGTGTTCAGGATAGGTGCTGATTTCTGAGTCTATACGTTTCCAGTGCGTCACCTATTTGCAGAAGATAACTTTGTATGCATTGACAAATTTAACACCAGAAAAGAGAGATAAAGAGGGCAGCCAACTGGGGGCACCCAGCAGGGTTGGTTCTCAGTGGTTTTCATGGACTACCCTTGTGACCTAGTGCCAAACATGGCCAAGGCAAGAGCAACTTTTATTTCTCTAGTTCACTGAATGTGTGCAGCATTTTTTGGGATGTATTTCAGCATTACATGAGATAATTCTGTGGACATCTCGATACACTATTATAAGTTCCAAGAACCTTCACATTGGGAGGGGACAACAAACAAATGTTGTACTGAATTAACAAAAATACATATTCAGAGAATGATTATTAGCATTTTGGTCATCTAATTCTCTTTATTAAAAGACAGGATCAAGAACAAAAAATTACAATTCTAGTCCTCCTTGCTAATACTTCAGAATAGTATGTTTTCCTGCTTCTTGTTAGATACATTAAAATTTATTTAGTCATTATATATTCCTGCTTGTGAAAACTGTTACTGAGTAAAAGTTTAGGCAATAAAATAGTGAGGAATATCTCACTTCAGTAGCACTGACTGTATCAATTTCTACAGTGCATTTTTATTCAGCTAACTTTCCTTATATCTACAAATGACACTGTTAATAAAAAGGGAAAGACCAGTTTCTCAAGACCATGCTGAGGAAGTGATACAAGGTATTATTAGACGTGCTTGAGGATGACTCAGTGATTCTTAAGTTACATCATGCTAAATAAATTATGCCAGAAATTTGGCTATAATCACAAAACAACAGGATGGAGAAAATAAGCCAGTTCTGGAGGCTGAAGCACAAGCATTAGTTTGAAGTAAGATAGTTCTGACTGAGTTTCACAGAGAATCAAAGTAAGACTGACAGAGAGGCATGGGAGGCTGAGATGATAAAAGAAGGAAGGAGTGTGTGCCACAGGACATGCTGCAGAATAGGGAGTACTGCTTTCGTGGGATTAACTCTCTTCTAGTCATTTAAATTGCTGCACCCTTCAGACCTTCAGTTTATTCCATGGACATTCCCATCTTTCCCTGGTCCCTTACTCTAAAGAATCATTTGGTCCCATCCAGTAAATTTCCTCTAGATCCTCCTGCTGCCTCTGAAATCACCTGGACTAAGACAGTTGTGTACCTTCCTACTGACACTGACTGAAGGCTAATTATTATGGGTTGTTTGTGTCAGGCCCAGTGACTGCAGGGGATCACCATTTCTGGATTACCTAATTAGAGCTGTGCTGAAGAGTTCAATGAGTTACTCATGAACTTGTGAGGAATACATGGCACAAAATTAACTGTGATTATCATGTGTTGAGGGTTCATTCTGTGTAGCAGAAGTATGTGGCACAAAGTACCTATAACCCCCTATGCCATGTGGGTACAGCAGCTTTGCTGAAGCAGCAAATTAACTCAGCCTGTCTCTTCAACAGACCCCACGTGGCCAGCCTCCCACAAGTTACAGTTGTGTAAAGGGAACTCTGGAAACACTACCCTCTCCTTTCTGAGTGACCTGCCCTCCACAGAGACTGGGGACATGGGCCACCCACTATTCCTGCCTAGAGATTATTTTGATTTTTTAAAGATGAATTTTATTTGCAAGAAAATTTTCATGATAGGTAAGTTACAGATGGAATGCAAGAGCTGCAGTTTCAAGTTGCTGCAGCACCACAGACTTTTTCTTCCTCTCATATTAAAAATGGCATGAGAATGTTTCTTTATGTCATACCCAAACTCTTGGGTAAAGGTAACAGAGCAGATGGTTAAAGGGTAATGCACTTTGTTTTTCTTACAAACAGCAAGATGTTTTAAATAGTCAGATACTATGTGGATGACAGTCGGCCTCTGTGGAGAGGTAAAGTCAGCCAGAGAGGTGGGAAGTAACACTCCTACATTGAGCAGAGAAAATATGTCTTCTCTTAGTCTTCCTTCAGTTTTGCATTGCCTGTCCCCTGGCACTTCTGATGAGGGGCTGCTCTACCTGACTTATCCCCTTCCTTATCTCTATCTCTATCCTTACCACTCCCAGGGTGAGGCTGGCAGCAGTGCGGTACAAGGGGGCCAAAGCAAGAGGCCCTGCCCACTGGCACAGGGGCTGGGAAGAGGGTGGGACTTGTGCTGCTGGAAGAGGGGCGTCCAGCCACCTCAGACAGATGTGTCCAAGTTCAGCCCAGCAGCCTGCATGGCACCCTTGCTGCTGATAAACCCAGGACTTCAGTCTAGGGCTCTGTCACACCCGGCCGCTAGGAATAAGGGAGAAGGTAATGAGGCACACAGAGAAGCTCAGAAGGCAGCTCTTGTCTGTCCTTCCACCTACCTGATGCTGAAGGCCAGGAAACACTGTAATTACAAAGCCTCCTAGGGAATGTAATGAACTCCAGCTGGAGTTTCAACTCAACTTTTTAAAACCTTTCCCTCCTAATTAAAGGCATTAAGCAGTCACTTTTTCCTGAACCTCAGGGAGAATCACTTTCCTCATATTAACACAGTCTTTAAATGACCAAGAAATGTTCTTTTTTCCCCTTAGTTCTAAGAAATAACCTACAGATCATGCACTGAGAAAATCAGAGTCTCACCAGGGAGGAGTATAACTGGGAGATGAGTGACATCTGCTACTCATCAATTCTAGGTGTGTAAAAAGGCACACCTTTTCTGAGGTGTGTTAAATGCAGAGAGCTCACAGAATGCTTTAAAAAGTTTTTGGGCACTTTCTGTTAAAAGCTGATATTGTGAAAGGGAGAACTACTGCACAGAAAACATATTTGCTATTCTTTTTCTCTCGAGACAGAAAAGGTGCAGAGAATGCTTTTTCATCCTTTGTGACCTGCAGCTAATCAGCACGTTGGAACAATAGGGAGCATTAATAGCTTGTATGTGTTTTGCCAAATGCAATGCTATTTTTGGTATGAGTCTAAGGGCATGATTCAGCAGTTTCTTAGCCAGCAAGTAGTTCAGACCTATCTCAAGAGTATTTAAGGCTCATGGTATCACATGTTTCTTAGTAATAGTTTTCCTTTCTTCCTTTATCTGTGATTATATAGCAATTCCATGAATGCATCACTCATTAGTAAGTGTGGGAAAACATTGGGTCATACAATACATTGAGAGAACTCAGTCAAATGGATACAGTGATCACTAAAGGTGTTCCTGCTCAATAGAATTATCTGTGGTGCTCTTTAACGAACTTTAATTCTTGTGAGATAGTTAATTTGAATTAAAGATAGCTGAAATCCATGAAATATAATCATGGCAGGGTTGACTCTGAACCGTATTAATTTTACTAACTTTGCATGCAGGTAGGAGGGTTAGCAATCTTCTTAAGGCTAGTAATACCAACTTCTGTGTATTTTTTGGATTGGGGTTCTGGTTGCAGTTACTCATTTGGCATTGTGAAGAAAAAGATACAACGGTCAGAGGTCAGCTGTGAGGCTGGGAATTCAAACTGACAGTGTCAATGTGAACATAAGTATCATGAGAAAGGTAGGATTCAACTACCTTAAAATACAGGGTGTGTGTGAGAAGCTCTTGTTTAATCTGCAGTCAGGGGCGCACCACTCATGCTGTATTCACTGTTCGCTCCGTGTAGGAGGAATACAGCTTCACAAGCAGCAAGCAATGTTCTTGGTGCCTTTGCCATAAATATCCTGATTAGAGCTAAAAAGGAAACAAGACTCATGTGATAGAAACTTGATCATTTTAAATCCCCTTTCTTTATTCACACTGAACACTGCATAGATCCCCTTTCCCCACTGTCCTGCCATCTCAGTGGTTAACTGGCTCATAGCCTTTGAAGAACCTTCCCTGGGAAGGATCCTGATTTGGTGGTGTACTGTGGGAAAACACTTTGGCCTCCCTGCTACAGTAGCCTGCTTGTTCCATAACTCAGCTTTTGTGGTTTCTTCACAATTTTCAGGCAGAAAATAGGGTAAAGCACATCTGATGGCCCTTGGCATGTTCACCCCATTCCTTGCATGGAGAGGAAAAGAGCCTGTGTGGGCAATTGCCAGTATCTGTGAAATCAAGCATGTTCCTCTGGAAAAAAAATTCCATGGTATTTCCTTTGCAGGGAGGGGCTGGGCATGAGAGGTAGAAAGAATCTGAACTGATAGTGCAGTGCTCACTGAAAAAGTGAAAAATAATCAGCACAGTTCTCAGTGGAGGGAGTGATGATTCCTGTTGTGCATGTGGGAGTCAGGCACCAACATGCCTTTGCTGCTTCAATCCATTATCTAGAACTAACTTGAAGTGTCCATTAGTCAGTGGAACTAGATATTGATTCAGTGACTGAGCTGGGGGGAAAGAGACTTTTGGGTAGGTGAAAAACATCCCAAACACATGGGTCTCACTCAGCCTTAAGCACTTGGATGTTCTTGGCAAAAACAACAAAAGAACACACTCCAAAATATATTTTGGGAAAGACAAAATACCGAGCCTTATACAAAATTATATCTAAACAGGAGTAACTCTGCAAAGCAGAACATTAAAATGTTATGAAATGTCAGATCCCAAACAACTAACTTGCTTGTTCTTCTTTACTACAGTGAAGAGGAAAATCTGTGTCTTTTGTTTGAAGTTGTTCTGTGGTTTAAACCAAATTCACACCAACATTTCCTTACTGCAATAGCTCCAGCCCACTCATTTATATTTTAGAGGGGTAAAAGGTTTATGAAAATGAAATGGAAAGTGACACAATGAGTGTTGTCCCGTAAAGACACCAGAATAACAACAAACCAAGAAATTAACAAACTAAAACTCTTCCAAGAATACATATGTTGTCCTTTGGTGAAGGTAACAAGAAAATGGCTGTTGAGGGTTTGGGGGCTCCCATGTGCCCTCAGCTGTTCATGTGCAAGATTAAAAACTTCAGCAGTCAAATACAAATGTGGGACATGTCATGTGGGTTTTCTCTTGTGTGTTTCTGACAAATCAGGGCTCTTTAGGTTAAGAGATGAATTAATCCACCCTATCAGGCAATATGTGGTGTGTGTGGGAAGTCTTTTTGAGAAGGTGTATTAAAAGAATTCTGTAGTAGCTGGGTACCAGAGTGAAAGCCGACCTCTGACTACAGTCTTAGCGCAGTATGAATTAGTTACTTACAATGAAAGCTTTTTTTTCCCCCTGGATTCCCACAGAGTTAACAGTTCTGTAAGCAAGTAAAGCCAAATGAAAATATGAAAGCTGTAGAGACCTCTGGCCTTGTCAGCCACTATGTAAGGCAAAGTTCAGCTCACTGCTCTCCATTGCTGACATTCTTGGCAGGCAGGACAAAGCTTTCCTCCTACCACTGCTGGAGCCTTGCCACAGCTGTGCTGAACATCTCCCTGCTTTAGGCTCTGAGAAGCTGATGGAGGACATTTGACACTGTACCTGGATCTATTTTTAATGGGGGAAAAAAAACTACAACTGTGCTCTCAAAACTGGTGTGTTTGCTCCTTGAGAAATTCTTTAAGCATTGAAATTTGGTTGGAAGCGTCAAACACTTCAAACAGATCCTTTTATTAGAAAGAAACGCTGGTAAAGGTAATTATTTTACAGTATCTTGCAGTTGTGTCATATTCTTTTAGCAAAGGTGCTCATGAAATTCCTAGATGGTGAAAGCCTTTTTATCTCCTTGTAAGAAAGTCCCATAACAACACACACTGTGCTTCTGGATGGAGATATGCCTTGCTTTTACCTGCTTTAGCTTTTTTCTTCTGGGTGAAACATCCTGTTACTCAAACTGTACATGCCAGTGGTTCGGGATGCCTGGAAAATCAAACACCCTTTGATGTAAGCACTGAAATCACTTCACTTGGATGTGATGTGAACACATTAAGCAGTGCTTAATGAAAATGGGGAAAAATCTGTACAGGATCTTCCAGAACTTCAAAGATTAAAAAAAAATT
>VZUA01021712.1:17500-21618 GCA_013401035.1 Horornis vulcanius | reverse complement strand
ACTGTGGTCCCTTCCAACCTGACCCACACTGTAGTCCTGTGAAATAAAATCCACACCCCAGCTATAGTTGCATATATTTAATACATGTATTATATGGAGGTTTTTTTAATTCACAAACTGTAATTTTTTTTTATGTCAGTGTTTTTCAAAACAGCATGTAATTTTCACTTGTGGTGGAAAGTCAGTGTGATTATTTAGAGGCTGCTTTACAAAGATGCAATTAAAATATCAAGGTGAGGTCATCTTAAAACAAGAAAAACTATCTTATTCCTTTTTAATAATTATTATTTAATATTATTAATTAGTAGTAGAAGAATTTTAAGATCCTCTAGGAATAGTGTTCCACTTCCTTGTGCCAGTACAGGCTTCCATCCTGCTGCACAGCAAACTGGGCTGGTGGGCTGGAGCAATTCCTTTGGCAACAGCAGCATGTGTTGAAGTGACTGAAACTGGGAGGACGGGGCACAGGAAACTTCTTCTGTCATTTTAGGGAAATCACTGTAAAGATAAACTTCTAGTTTCTCCTTTGAAAAAGGGTTTCAGCAGATGAAACACAGTTTTTTTAATCAAAATTCTCTGGTGAAAAAAATAGAACATGAAGCAATATAAAATGTCAAACCAGTGCCAGTTTATTTGATTTCTGAACTCATTTGTAACAGGAAACAAACTGTTGCTTCTGGATTTGTATCCATGTCACTGCTTATTTTTATACTTCTTCAGTAAAAAAAAAAAAAAAAAAAAAAAATTCAACACAATTATAATAAAACTAAGAATTTAAATTCTAATAAATTCTAATACTGAAATAATTTTTCATATTGATACTGTCATTGGATTAAACAGACCAGTAGAATACAGTCTAATTTCTTTTTTTAACATAGTGTTATGGAACAGCTACATAGAAACTTTTAACATTGGTTTGAGATGAGAAACAGGTATTACAGTTCAGGAGTTTGGGCATTTTATTAGAGCCTGCGGTGACAGAGCAACAACTTTTGGAGTGGGGGAGCAGCTTTCACTGAATTCCCTTAGACTCTGAGAAGTTGCTTGTCACCCTTACACAAGAGCTGTGCAAATCTTTTCCCACGTTCCTGCCACAGCGCGAACTTGCAGAGTGGGCCGGTGTGAGGATGATTTTAATATTTCCCTGCTCAGCTGTCACAGGCACCGAGGAGCCGGCGGGGACCGCCTGGGCTGCGGTGCGGATCCATCGTGGCACATCCAGAGCTGGCGAGGCCGAGGCTTCCCCGGGCACCGCTGCCGGCAGGGATGGAGAGCCGGCGGAGAGCCCGCTCCCGGCTGCCCGGCCCCTCACAGCCGCCACAGGCACACAGAGGAGCGCGGGCAGGAAAGGCAGCGAGCTCCCACAGCAGCTGCTCCGGGAGAACCGCTCTCGCAGAACCCGGGCCGAGCGCCGCTTCCCTCACGGAACCTCGACCCCATTCCCTTCACGGCTTCCCCCCCCGCGTCCACGTCCGCCATTTTAAACCGTGCCCGCCCGCCCGCGCCACAAACGATTCACTTCACCATCGCTTTTTTTTCCCACGGCGGGGGTTTGTCGCCCCTCTCCCTCCCCCACACAAACTGTTCTTCCCTAATTTTTTTTTAACTGTTATTGCTATTGCTTGGGGTTTTTTCACGGTTTTCAACACACATTGTTCAAAAATTTCCCCGCCTCCACCGAGCCCTTCCGGGTCAAGGCGGCGACGTTTTATCAGCCACCTTCCAACCCGCAGAGCGAAATATTAATTTAGAGGGGGATCCCCCGCGCTCCCTCCGCCACCACTTCGGGGAAAAGTAGGAAAAAGGGATCGGGGGTCGTTCCCGCGACGCCGCGGGCGGGGCGGTGCCGCATTCCCTTCCGGGGCGCCGGCGGCCATTTTGTGGCGTTAAGCCGCGCGCGCGGGCGGTTCCCCCTCATTTCCTCGTCGCGGCGGGACGGGGCGGCCGCTCCTGGCGCTTTGCTCCGGCCTCGGGCCGCCCCTCGGACCCTGAGGTGGGTGCTGCTCCCTGCGGACCCCACGGCTTTCCCCTATGCGCTGTAGCTCTCCTCCTTTTTGGACTTGCCCTGCGGTGTGAGGCGCGTCGCCCTCAGGGCCGCGCCGGCTGCTGACTCCCTTCAACCCCTCAGGTTTATTCTCTTCGGCCGCCGCCGCCCCTCAGGGGCTCCTGCCCACCATGAGCTACGGACGCCCGCCGCCCGATGTGGAGGGCATGACGTCCCTCAAGGTGGACAACCTGACCTACCGCACCTCCCCGGACACCCTCCGGAGGGTATTTGAGAAGTACGGCCGCGTGGGCGACGTCTACATCCCCCGGGACCGCTACACCAAGGAGAGCCGCGGCTTCGCCTTCGTGCGCTTCCACGACAAGCGGGACGCGGAGGACGCGATGGACGCGATGGACGGGGCGGTGCTGGACGGCCGGGAGCTCCGCGTGCAGATGGCCCGCTACGGCCGCCCGCCCGACTCGCACCACAGCCGCCGCGGGCCGCCGCCCCGCCGGTACAGCAGCAGCGGCTACGGCCGCCGCAGCCGCAGGTGAGCGCCGCGGAACGGGCAACGGAGTTTGGGCAGTAACTGAGATGAACCTTAGCTGTGCGCCTGTGCAGTGGGACCCGTTTGTTTTCATGTTGGTTGCCTAGAGAGGTAGTGAGGTCTCCATCACTGAACAGTTGAGCCATGTGCTCTAGGCCTGCCCTGCTTAAGCAGGGAGGTTGGGCCGGGTGACCGACTGTTGCCCCTTCCAACCGGACCGATTCTGGCATTCTGTTCTTTTCCCAGTGAGTTTCGCGGCGGGGCTGGACAGAGGAAGGGGGGTGGGGGTCTACTAGAGGTTTACTTGCAAAGGCACGTGGGGTTCCCTCGGAGTTGGAAGGGTTTCGCCCTGTAGTAGATTTAGCCCCCGGCCACTCACTCTGAACAATGGCGCCCTCGTAACACTCATTTTCTTGCCCACGTGCGTCCTGTTCCGCCTTCCCTGTCCCGCAGCACTCGCTCTAGTCTGTGTGTCATCCGTGAGCAACTTTTAACGCGCCGTGTTTGTTTTTGGTTTTTTTTTTTCTCCTGATACGTTTTAGCCCTAGAAGACGCCGTCGCAGCCGATCTAGAAGCAGAAGCCGCTCTAGGTCCCGCAGTCGGTCCCGCTACAGTCGATCCAAATCCCGGAGTCGCACACGCTCTCGGTCTCGCTCCACCTCCAAGTCCAGGTCTGCCAGGAGATCCAAGTCAAAGTCCTCATCTGTCTCCAGATCCCGGTCCAGGTCAAGATCCCGGTCTAGATCTAGAAGCCCTCCCCCTGCCTCAAAGAGGGAATCCAACTCTAGATCCAGGTCTAAGAGCCCTCCCAAGTCTCCGGAAGAAGAAGGAGCTGTATCCTCCTAGGAACATGGTAATGTACCTCGGGATCAGCACAGGATGCATGTTACTTTATTAGAGCACTTAGGTGGGGTGTTGGGTAGTTCTTGGAACATTAATAGCCTGAACCAAGTGAATCCTAGTGGGGCACATTGTTAGTTGTTGGTTTTGGTTTTTTTTTTCTTGAGCAGTGTTTTTTTGGTTATTGATTTAGGGAAATAATTACTGAAGGGTTTTCTTCGGAGAATTTTTTTTTTTAACAGAGAAAATGTTTTATTGCAAGATTAATGCCTTGGTTTTAATAAAATATTGTATGAGACGCAACCTATGATGAAAATGACTATTTCTTACTGTATTTATCCAACATCTGCATTTTCCCCTTTAAAGCTGCGGTCTCCTGTTTGCTAAAAGAATATTGGCCAGTATTGCAGATTTTAACTGATTTGGCTGATCCTCCAGGGACCAGTTTCTGTGGGCGTGTGTTGGAGCAGGTTTGTCTTACACTGTTAAAGATACACTATCCTTTTAGAACGGAAGATCGGTTCAGTGGCCGTTGTACTGACTGGAGGTAATAACTGTCCTAGAAAAGTGGCAAATTCCTTGCAGCGAGAAAACCACGGAAACTAGTTTTTCCTCAAGTGGACATCTTGAAGAGGCATCTAAGGATACACCGGGTGGGGAAAGGATAGTGTGTCTTTAACCCTTCAAACTGTTTGGTCCTATTTTTTAAAAGGAAAGGGCCTGAGCTAGCTCTGAAGTTAGATA
>VZUA01021712.1:0-15000 GCA_013401035.1 Horornis vulcanius | reverse complement strand
ATGCAAGGGAATGTGGACGCTCCTCAGGTTCCATTTGTAGAGCAGAGCCTCGATAGACCAGTCAGCACTGAGGGGAGGAAACAGAGTGAAAACCTAACCCAGGGTTACCACTGCTACAGTAATTCGAGCAAGCTGTCACCAAACCTAGTACAGCACAGCTGGGTTTGTAACAGTCTTTTACTTAACAGCAAATTGGTGGTTCTTGGATCATTTTCAGATTTTGTTACCTCTGGGGTTTACTGGGCAAATAGCAGCTTGACGCACAAGAAGAGCTTTTGTAAGTCAGATTGGTGGTGCCACAGAGGAGTTAATGCTCATTCACAGCTGAGACAGAAGCTAAGATTTGAGTTTTAAATATGTAAAAATTCACCTTCGGACTTGGTAAGTTGTCCAGAATTGAGCATGTGGGTTCTTCTCCAACAAGAAGTAAATTGTAGTTAAAATATCTTCAAAATCTGTGTAGTTTGGGGAGATAAAGCAGTCTGGGTTAGTCTGTGGATTGCAGGTGTGGATAAATCTGCCTGAAATGGTAATTCAGGTAATTTCTATGAAATGGTAATTACAAATCAATGCAAGCACAGTGTATCTGTATGAGATACATGGCAGGAAGGGACTTAGTTATTTAATCTTCTCTTCCCACACTCTGAGCTGCATTTATGACGGCTTTAAACTAGAATTACCCCAGAGTAAGGAGGTCAGTAGCACGGTGTCACCTGACCTATTGACACTGTTCCCAGCGCTACTTGGACAGGAGCCCCATGCAGTCACATACAAAAGATACCCAAGAGCATTAACATACCTTTGGGGTCAAAAAAGACATCTGAGCCTAAAATAATGTCTATGGGAGCAAGAGAGAGCAGCTCTGGCGACACGCGGCCCCAGGTGAGGCCGAGGACGGGCACATGGGGCAGGCGGTTCATGAGGCAGCTGCTGCGGCACCTCTGCAGGCACTGGGGCAGCTCCTCGCTGTCCGACAAGATCACCTGGGCACCGCACCTGGCAGCCACCACGCCAGGGAGACTCACACCGGCACCGATCTGAAACCACAGCGTGTTCGTGGAGACCGCGGGCAGAGCCTGACCCGCGGATCACGAGAGGGGTACTGGGCGGGGAGCGGGCGGTACCTCCAGCACTCGCTTGCCGGGCAGGCTCCGCCTGTGCGCCCACAGGTACTGGGCCAGGACCACGGCGCAGGGCCACACGTACATGCCGTACTGCGAGTCCAGCACCTGAAAGACACGGGGCGAGGCGCTGTGCCGGGGTCCCGAGAGCTCCCGCTGTTCCCCGTGTCCCGGCTGCCCCCGGTACCTCGGGCACGCGCACGGCCAGCGCCGCCGGACCCTCCTCGAACCGGTACCGCCGCGCGCGCTGCGGCCGCGGCTCCGCCATGGGCCAATCGCGGGTGGAGACGTATTGGCGCCAGGCCGCGCCGGCCAATCGACGCCTCCCCCCGGCGTGACGTCACGCCGAGCGCCGCCGCGGGCGCTGATGGCGCTGAGCCGCTCGCCTAGCCGCGGCCTCCCCCGGGGGCCACGGTTAAACCGGGCCGCTCCCACCCGCGCCGCTGCCCCGGCGGGGCGGGGCGGGGCGGGCGCCTCCGCCGGCAGCGTCCCGGAGAAGGGAGGAAACCGGGTGATACGCGGTCGGCCTGTCACAGTCAGAGGAGCAGCAAGCGCGGAGCGCGTGCCCGCCGCGGGAGGGCCAGCGGCGGCGGTGGGTTCCCGGGGTGGCCGCGGGATTTCGCGGCCAAGGGCGCCCGGGCTGCCTCCGTGCCGCCCGCGCTGCCCTTCCTCAGCATGGCGGCGCGAGGGCGCCACTTCCCCAGCCTCGACCAATCACTGCCGAGGCCTGGCGGAAGCCGGGGCGCAGGCGGCCAATGGGAGTGCGGTGAGGGCGGGGCCGCAGCGACAGCGGCGGCACGGGGTGAAATTTCTGGAAGGTGCGGCCGGAGCGGGGCCGGGATTGGGATCGGGATCCGGGATCAGGATCGGGCCGGGGGCGACGGGCGGTGACGGCCCCCAGCGCCGCCGCCATGAATCACAAGAGCAAGAAGCGGATCCGTGAGGCGAAGCGCAGCGCCCGGCCCGAGCTGAAGGACTCGCTGGACTGGACCCGTCACAACTACTGCGAGACCTTCCCCCTCAGCCCCACCGCCTGCAAGGTGCGTCGGGCGGAGGGGAAAGAGGAGCTTGAGGAATGAAAGGGTGGGAATGGGGAATGGAGGCGGGGGGATTGGGAAGGGAGAGGGGCGCGAGTGAGTGAGTCCTGCGGAGAACGGGAAAGAGATCTGAGGGGAGCGGGTCGAGGCCTGAGGGAAGTGGGGTGGGGACACGGCTGGGGGGTTGGGGAGCCCTGAGGGGACAGGGATGGAGGGGGCGACTGGGGGGATTGGGAATGCCTGAGGTGAAGGGGGAGCTGCGGGACGTCTGATGGGAAGGGGCCCTTTCCTGAGGCTGGGGTTGCCTCAGAGCTGGCGGGAGGGGAGGTTTGGTGAGGGAGAGGACTTTCTTCCCTCCACGTGGCGAGGCGTGTGGGAAGGTCAGGGCCCGCCGGGATGGAACGGGCACCCGCATAATTTCCAGGAGCGCTTCCCGGTGTCCTGAGGGAGTGAAATGCCGCAAGGGATGTGTCAGCCGAAAGGGCAGGGTGGCCTCTCCTCCCAGAGAGCTGCCTCGGTTCGAAGCAGTGCCAAAGGCTTCAGGCGGCGAGTGTCACTGATGTGTGCAGGGAGCGGGCCAGGAGAAATGGGGCTGCAGCCTCGGGGAGCTTAAAATAACGCAGAGGCGGCTCCATACCCTCGTGGTGTGTGGAGAAAAGATACATGTGAAGCTCTCCCACAGGCAAGCACAGTCCTAGGACGTCAGTCTGTCCTAATATCTGTCCTGCTTTCTGCCCTTGGTTTCACAGGATAACGTGGAGAGGGCAGATGCCCTCCAGTTAACAGTGGAGGAGTTTGTTGAGCGTTATGAAAAGCCTTACAAGCCCGTGGTGTTGCTGAACGCTCAGGTGGGCTGGTCTGCCCAGGAGAAGTGGACACTGGAGCGACTGAAACGCAAGTACAGGAACCAGAAGTTCAAATGTGGGGAGGACAATGACGGTTACTCTGTGAAGATGAAGATGAAATATTACATAGAGTACATGGAAACCACACGTGATGACAGCCCCCTCTACATCTTTGACAGCAGCTATGGAGAGCATCCCAAGCGAAGGAAACTCCTGGAGGACTACAAGGTCCCCAAATTCTTCACTGATGATCTCTTTCAGTATGCAGGGGAGAAACGAAGGCCGCCTTACAGGTAGAGTGACAGCAAGACAAAACTGGGTATTTTCCAGCTCTTTGGTGGTTCCTAAATACTTGGGATTGTCTCACATGAAAAAGGGCTATTTTTACATCATCTCTGAAATGAGTGTATATCTGTAATCCTGCGGAAGAGAAGGGTAGATTTATATCATCATTTCTCCTTCTGCCACCAGTGTTGCTACAGGTTTATGGTGTAGGGTTGTTTTTGTTAATTGAGTCAGTTTCCATCACTTCTAAGATTTTTAAAAAATTACATAGTTACTGAGAGCTATACAGATCAGTTTCTTGCTGTGGTTGCCTTCTGATGTACCTCAAACAGCTCCTGGGTTTTGCACCAGTGGCTTATGTACAGTGTGGAATTTTGTTTAATTATGAGTCACTCCTTTTAAGGTAAAGATCTTAAGCTAGATTAGGATCTAATGTGGGCACTAGTTCTTAGCTCCCCTTCAGATGGTTTTGAGAGAGAACAATATTTCACATCCACGTAGTCTTTTCAGCGCTTTTTGCTTCAGCTTGGAAGAGGGCAAAATGACATTTCATTCATAAATTTAAATGCAGCAACCTTGTATTTGGGCTTCTAGATAAAAAACCTGTTTTTATCTACGTTACTATGGCACTTCAGAGCAGTACGAGCTTAAGTTGAACCCTCCCAAGTAATTAAAGTCTTTATAGCGACATTATAATTGTCAGACAATGCCTGTTGCCCTTTGAGTGACATGAGGCTTTGATGTGGTTCATTTAAATAAAATTGAGCAAGAGCTCATCAGTAATGGCACTTTCCTCTGCACTCTCTCATGTGTCTGTAGTCCAGCTGTGCTTTTGCAGGAGTGAAGCAAGAACCTGATTCCATTTGAGATCACTGAAGGTGTTTTTACTGTGCTTTTCGTAATTCTCTTCTAAGAACATACAAAGCTGTGGTCAAACACAAAACCATACCGGGTGTAATAGAAACTGAATACATTTAATGAACTAGAGATCATTTACCCAAGTTAGAGGTAAATGAGAGAATCTGATTGTGACTCATTTAATTTGTTGTCTGTGTCCCCCATGCCCTCCCCATCTACAGGCACATGCTGAGCTCCTTGCTCATGATCTTGGTATCCAACTTCTTGTATGTTGTTCTGGAATATATGAGTATTTTTCAGGCTGTTGAGGTTTTTTGAGAGCTGAGTGATGCATGAGAGCACAGTGATGTCTCCTGGAGTTGGAGGGTTCATCTAGGTACAGAAATGAGTGTGCCGTACTTCTAGAGCATAATTGAAAATCTGACAGGAAATGGTGCTGATTGTATGAGGAGGATATGACCTGTACAGGTTGATCTCTGGATTGAGAGATGTATGATAAAAATGTGTAGACCTTAAAAGAAGAATTGGGTCTGTTTAGGACATTTTAATGGCAGTGTTTCTCTTTAAAATAAAGACAATAATGTTTGGAAGCCGTTTACTGAAGCAGCTGTTTTAATCTGAGGAAGGGGGCTGTGGTTTGCTTTCAGATTGAATTTAGGAGTTATGAAGTTTTTAATGGTAAATTTGATGTCTTGGGACAAACTGTGTTTTGTTCATTGGAAGTTAAACAAAGGAAGGTGCTGGTAAATGACAGTGTTGCTAAATAAAGATTTTTAAACCTGTGTGTGTAGATTCAGGGTATTGTCAGAAAAAGGGTACTGAACAGTGTATCTGTCTGTGCCAGACAGACCTTCATGTGTATAATTTCTTCTGATTTCTTAAGGAAAGCCTTGACTCTTCTACCTGTAGTTGAATCAGCTTTCCAAGGCTACTATGAATCTAAAGAGTGAATTGGCACTAGAAATGACAAACACTTTTTTATTTACAGCTCCTTTGTGAAGCAGAAAAAAAACCAGCTTGATAATCAAACTTCACTGTCCTACAATTGATGCTGGCAAATGATCCTTCAAAACCAGCTTGATTTACACTTGCACTGTAAAGGAGAGATGGAGAACTTGCTGTATTTTCTGAACCTTTGCATTCCTGTTGCTGGGCATCTCATGCCTGTCACTACACCATGGAGGGATTGTCTTGGTGCTTTAGTTTCTGCACTCTCAGCTGCCAGTTAAACAATTTCTGTCATTTTTTCCTCTTGATGCCTGGTATGAAGTCACCTCACACTGCTTTTTCTGGTGTGGTTGGTCTTACTGCTCTGTTCCAGGGGAAATGAGCAGTTGAAGGTGCTGCTGCAGTTAAACACGTACAGTAGATAAAGTTCTCCTCTGGGAGAAATAAACCTTGTAAATGGGTAGTGGGAATATAAACCTCAAATCCTGAATGGTCACTGGAGAATAAGCTCCATGTAGTTAAGTGTTAGAATGAAAAGCCTCTTGTGAATGAACAGAAGGAACTGAGAGAGGCCAGGGTTGCATAACTTGCTCTGTTCCTTGTTGTTGCCTTTTGTTCCTCATTGTTCTGCATGTTTGAGCAGCAAATTTTAGAAAACCATAGGAGAATCCCCTGCCTGGGAAGAATCGCAACACAGGCTGTTGGGACTTAATCAGGCTCATAAACTTTGAAATCACATTTTTATTGAAGAACTGTTTAAAACAAAATACAGCTATGACATAAAAAAAGTCATCTTCACTTACTTTTCCCACAGTCATTCCTGTCCCAATTCATATTGGTTTTTAGGTTAAACTACTGTTTTATACTTTTGCTGTAGTGTGAACTTAATCAAATCAAGAATTTAAATGAAGGAACTGTACTTACTTTAATTTCTAACTGAATGTCCAATGAACTGCTGTAGATCTCTGTCTAGCATGCTCTATGACTAAAACACTTTTCTTTTCCCTCCATGCAGATGGTTTGTGATGGGCCCACCTCGTTCTGGAACAGGAATTCACATCGATCCCTTGGGAACCAGTGCCTGGAATGCCTTAGTCCAGGGCCATAAGCGTTGGTGCCTGTTCCCAACCAGCACTCCCAGAGAGCTGATCAAAGTGACACGGGAAGAGGGAGGGAACCAGCAGGATGAGGCCATCACCTGGTTCAATGTCATCTATCCTCGGACACAGCTTCCCACCTGGCCCCCCGAGTTCAAACCCCTGGAAGTCTTACAGAAACCAGGAGAGACAGTCTTTGTTCCAGGTACGTGCAGATCTCTCCAGGAAGGGAATCCATGAGAAAAAAATGCATATTTGTAACATTCCTGTGTCATAGAGGTGAAGGGAACATTTCAGCTTTCTTATATGGGCCATTTCTCACAAAACAAACTGAGCTCGTTTTGAGACTATTCAGTTACTTCCTAAATGTCGTAAAATGTGTTTGACCTATGGCATAGGATTGCACGTGATACAGATGGCAAAACAAGTGGGATTTAAATTGCAGCATCAAGGGAATGTAATCTGAACTAAATTGCAGTAATAGAAAGCTGTCAGGGCATAAAATAATAGAGGTGTTTGAGCCCCAGTAACTCTTAGACAAAAATGTTTGAGTTTATACACTCTGGAACAAATTCATGTTTGAGTTTTGCATATGAATTTTTCTTAGCTGTGGGAAACGAGCTACTTAAAGGCACTGGCACCTTCCACCCACTGCTCTGTGGTTATGCTTCATCTTGCATTTGAAATCAAAAGCTAAATAAAGCTTTGCTAAAGATGCCATTCCCTCTGAGTGGCTGCACACTGTGTGCCAATTGTAAGTGGGGGTGAGGTGAGTTCAGTACCAGATTCTAACCTCTGAATCTTGCATCATTTATGTGCAGCAAAGCCCATAGTTTTTGTCCACATTTCTGGTCTGTAACATCCAGCTGACTTGGTGTGTGAAGGGTGCCTTGTGATTGTCTTGGCACTTATTAGTGACTCCTGAGTGTACCTTCTGTTAAGAGTTTGTAGCTGTCGGGTTCCATTAAACTGTTCCCTCAGTCTTTTCTGAGGCTCTAAGTGGGTTGTAAGAACTCTACTACTTTTATCCTGTGTGGAGAAACAATTTTGCATCTATTTTTAAATGAAAGGTTAGTCTGTAGTCATAAGAACCTTGCAAAATCAGCGTGGAAAGTCCTCTCCAGCTGAACAGAAAGGGCTCTGTGCAGTCTGGGTTACAATGGCTGTTGCTGTTAAATAAACCGTCAGCAGCCAGCGTGGTGCTGTCAGGTCATATCTTCAGTCCTGTGTGTGAGCTGGGTAATTTGGTCAGAGTGTGGAGCTGCCTTCTGTAACAAAAACCTGTCAGGCACTGGGGTGAAAGCTGAAATAAGAGAGGAAAGATGATGTGTTGGAAAACGCACCTGGGTTTGGGACATAAGGTCCAGTTCCACCTGCACGGTGGGAAAGGTGTTCTTGGCTGTTCTTGAACTTGCTCTCTGCCATGCAGCCACCAATGGTCACTGGTGTTGTGTTTTAGGTGGCTGGTGGCACGTAGTCCTCAATCTTGACACGACTATTGCCATCACACAAAACTTTGCCAGCTGTACCAACTTCCCAGTGGTGTGGCACAAGACAGTAAGAGGGAGACCTAAATTGTCACGGAAATGGTACAGGTAAGAGATTTAGTAACTTTGTATGTTCTCCATTGAAAACAAAACCTAAAAATATTCATTGACGTGCAGTATTACAATTCAAAGGCTAACCCTGAAATTTCAACTGTATTTAGGATCCTAAAGCAGGAACATCCTGAATTGGCAGCCTTGGCTGATTCAGTTGACCTGCAGGAATCTACTGGTATTGCTTCTGACAGTTCTAGTGATTCTTCCAGTTCATCAAGTTCCAGCTCCTCAGACTCTGATTCAGAGGTAATGCTTTTTACTGCAATAGGTGATCCATATTCTGCAATTACATTGCTTTTCTATACCAGATCATGTGTCTTCATCCTTATATTCATGCCCTATGGAATAAATTAATGGAAAACAGCTAAACCAATCTACATGGTGGAGGAGCCTGTGATCTTAGTGAGTTCTGTTTGTTGAAGCCTCTCTTCACATTGCTAAATAGATTCATTCTGTTTGATCCATGTCTGTATTACATATGAATCTGTCACTCATTTAGCTTGTGGAAAATGGCTGCAAAATGAATGTTCTAAAAATTGAGAGAGGGTGGAAAAATTCCAAAACAGGTCAGTTACAACATGGGCTTCTTCTCAACACCTAAATCCTTCAGAAGCCAGAGTTTTCTCTTGGAAGATGATGTCCTTCTAGGGACCAAAAGAAACATATATTGTCTTGCCTGAAGTCAGCTTTAGCCAGTGATAAAATCCAATAATGTTTCTGTTCCTGATTTTTAAATGCTTAATTTAAAATTTCCTTGATGTGTCTAGTCTAAAACAGCACGTTCTTTGAGCTCAGGGTTGCTGAGCAGTTCTTGTGGTGAGTTGCACAGCACAGGCAGTTCATGAGGTTCCTCTGAATTGTGGTTTCATCTTTCCATCCTTCAGTGTGACTCTGGCTCCGAGACAGAGGGGATGATGCACCGCAGGAAAAAGCGGAGGACGTGTGGAATGATGGGGAACGGGGACACAACTTCCCAGGACGACTGCGTGAGCAAAGAGCGCAGCTCCTCCAGGTGACCCCAGGGCAGCTGTTGGTTTT
Source organism: Horornis vulcanius (assembly GCA_013401035.1). Lineage (NCBI taxonomy): Eukaryota > Metazoa > Chordata > Aves > Passeriformes > Scotocercidae > Horornis > Horornis vulcanius. Next base: position 6,170 of record VZUA01021712.1, on the reverse strand, counting down.
TAACAAGCACAGGACAATACAAGGGAAAGCTGGCACACTTCAGATAGGGGATTTCTCAGGAGAGAGGAGTGGAGAGCAAGGGATTCTTTACACAAGGGATTTCTTGACACAAAGCAGTTGACCAGTGATATCTTCTCTCCATTAATTATTTTAATTATTCCAAACAGAAAACTAAGATTATTGATGTTTTTTTAAAAATCAGGGGTTTTATTTAATAAACAGTCTTAACTACTTTTCGTAGTTGTCTCTTTTAATAGATGAAAGGATTTGATTTTATCTTTATTTAATGGGAGAGGTGGGATGTTTTAGCAGCTCTTCAGAGAGTACAAATACATAGTGAACGGCTAAAAATGAGGAATGATCAGGCAGCACTCAGGTTTAAATGTCTTGTTCAAACAGAAAACCTTCAAGTAGTTGTATGGTTTCTCTTACTGCTGCCTGGACTATTTCAATTTGTTCCACTGCTTTATCTGTTAAAGGCAAAATTCATCCTAAATTCCAAATGTCTGTGTTTACATTTAGAATACATAAATATCAAGCGAGTTTCAGTCAGTGTGGAAGCAGGTAACATTAATATTTCAAAATCAAGGATAGATATGCTTAGGGTAAAGTTGCTGAGGAAAGCAGTTCTCTGGACAGGCCAGGTTAAAAAATGTGCAACACTGGGAACCTGGAATATACTGCAGGGAAGAACTTAAACATGCTTTGCTAAACGAAGCATTTTTCTCATATAGCAGAGGCTTGCCAAAATTCTTAAGCAAATTCTTTGCAGCTTGGTTAACCAGTGCTGCTGGATTGGCTGCCTGCCTGCATTAGAGTGCTGGCCAGCTCTTGAGCTCTTGGATGCTCCAGGTTTGGGATGGATGCAAGTGCTGTGATGGCTCAGTGTGTGGCTTGCTAAAGAGGGTGTGCAGCAGTAATTTACCTGAGGGAGTCCATATTTGAGCATGATTCCAGCCTGACTTCCCAGTGTGGGGACTGCCTGAAGACCTGTGTGCTCCTGTAGATTGCTATCTTGTTTCCAGCAGTTGCTCATAACTGAACACAATTGAATTACGAGTACAGAGCATCATTAAAAGTTGGGGAGAACTGTAGTGACTGCTTATTTTGCCCTGGAGGTTTCCACACTTTCCTTATTATGACATTGTCAAATCTCATTTTGACAACCAGTGTGACTTCAGGCAGGGAATGAGCAGCAGGAAAGAACAAACTTTAATGCAGACCCTGGTTTAAAAACAAAGCTGTAAAATTCCAGATCACGATGCAGATCTGTTCTTCTAAAAAACTCGTGCATTTTTAAATTATTTGCCATTTAAATTTTGAAATGAATATCCTAAATAGTAAAAATTTCCACCTTGCCTAGAACGTATGCTTTCTGGGTTTCACTGTTCTTCCTCCTGTGTATTGCTTGTTCCACTCTGCGAGGGTGGGTGGGTGTTCTGTGTGATTGCTTAGTTGCTAGAAACGCTTCCAAAGATGAAATCTCAACCCTGCTTGTACAATGCTGGAGGAGGAATAAGCCCGAGATTTAATCTGCATGCTGGGATCTTGTGCCCTGATACAAAGGGGAATGCTCAAAGGCAGTTGTACCTTTTTTTGACAGGATTAGGGAATCTTGTGGAGGCCGCAGCTATCCCTGAGGGATAACACCACCTTCCCAGAGGCAGCTGCCGATCGAAGCTCCGTTAGCAGCCAGCCAGCTCTGTTCTACCCCCTTCTGCTTCTATTTCTCACACTCCTTAAGTTTTTGTCACTCTTCCTCGATCCGGACATCTTTGTTGCGTGCTGTCCAAGATTGGCTCCTGAATAACCTGTAGGGGAATGCCCTGACTGTGTCCTTTGTGCAATGCTTTGTCCCCTCTGCACCCCGGGTGAGTGCACTATAACCCAGCTGTGGGTATGGACATGCCAAGTATTTAATGGGTCATGGAACTGGCAAGGAAGACAACTGTCAGTTTTTAAAGAACTCTTTTTAAAACCAGCAGGTGAAAGTAAAAACCTGCCTTGCTTTGACACTGTCATATGTTTACATGTTGTCCTGTACACTTGAGAAAAGGAACACCAGCCCTTTTGGCCTGTTGGAACGTCCGGTGGATCTCACACCAGAATTCTGGGAAGAACAAGGAAGAAATGAGCTTCTGCAAGAACTGAGCTGTGGAAAATCAGTCCTTGGATGTTACCCTGCTGCAGGAGAACATTGCTGTCAGGGCTGGCGCTTCCAAGTGTGTGTCTCGTAAAATCCTGGAATAAGGGCACTTGGAAAGAACCCACGGGGATCATCGAGTTCAGCTCCTGGCCCTGCACAGAAACCAAAAGCATCGTCCAAACACTGCATGAACTCAGACAGGCTCAGTGCTGTTACCATTGCTCTGGGGAGCCTGTTATAGTGCCCAACCACCCTCTGGGTGAAAAGCATTTTCATGATATCCAACCTAAACCTGCCCTCACTCAGCTCCAGCCATTTTCTTGAGTTCTGTCACTGGTCACTAGAGTGAAGAGATCGGTACCTGCCTCTCTGCTGTCCCTTTTGAGGATGCTGAAGACCTAAGTGAGGTGTGACCTCAGTCTCCTCCAGGCTAAACAGACCAGGTGACCTCAGCCACTCCTCATACATCTTCCCCTCCATGCCCTTCACCATCCTCATGGCCTCCTTTGGACGCTCTCCAATGGCTTAATGTCTGTTAGATGTTGTGGTTCCCAAAACTGCCCCCAGCACTGAAGGGGAGGCTGTCTCAGTGCAGAGCAGAGCAGGACAATCCCCTCCCTTGCCTGGCTGGCAATGCTGGGCCTGATGCCCCCAGGACATGGTATGCCCTCTGGCCTCCAGGTCACTGCTGACTCAGATCCAGTTTGCTACCAACCAGGGCCCCCAGGTCCTTTTCCACAGCTCTGCTCTCCATCCTCTCGTTCCCCAGTCTGTCCACACAACCAGGAGTGCCTGGACCTTTAGTTAAACTCCACACAGGGTGTGATTGCCCATCCCTCTTGATCTGTTGAGGCCTTTCTACCCTCAAGGGAGTTGACAGTTCCTCCCAATTTAGTGTTGTTAGCAAAATTAATATTCCTTCCAGTTGTGCGTCCAAGTCTAATGAGGATGTTGAAGAGCACAGGGATGTGGATGGAGCCCTGCAGAACCCCACTAGTGACCAGTGCCAGCCTGGTGTCACCCCAGTCACTCACCCTTTGTGTCCAACCTGTGAGCCAGTTGCTCACCCATCATGTAACACGGTTAAGATGCTGTGGACAGGACAGTTTGTCCAGAAGGTCACTGGGAGAGACAATATCCAAAGCTTTGCTGAAGTCCAAAAGGTGACATCTACTGGCTTTCCTAGATCAACCAGGTGGGTCACTCTGCCACAGAAGGAGGTCAGATTCAACAAGCAGGACTTAGCCTTCATGAAGCTGTGCTGGCTGTGACTGATGCCTGCATTGTCCTCCAGCTGTTTTTCAGTACTTCCCAGAATCATCTCTTCCATGATTTGGCCGGACACTGAAGTGAGACTGACAGGCCTGTGGTTTTTAGGGCCCTCCTTCTTGTTCTTTAAAATTGGGACATTTGCCTGCTTCAGTCAGCTGGAGCTCCTCCAGATTCCCAAGACTGCTCAAAAATCATTGAGAGGTTTTGCAATGGCATCAGCAGTGTCCTGAGGATTCTCAGATGAAGCCCCTGAGGCCCCATGGATTTGTAGGCATCCATCTGGAGCAGCAGATACTGCAGCTTGGGGGTCGACTGGGAGTTCAACATTCTCACAGTCACAGTTCTCCAGCTCAGGGCACTGAGACCCCCTTGCTCCATCATCTGTGCTGAAGAAGAGGCAAAGAAACATGAAACACCTCTGCCATGTCCATGTCCCTGTCCCCGTTTGTGAGGTGACCATCCTCATCCTGGAATGAGCCAGTGTTATTTCTGATTTGCCTTTTGTCATTAATATATTTGAAAAAACTCTTTTTTATATCCCCCACGGTTCTGGCCAGTTTCATCTCCAGTTGAGCTTTGGCCACATGGATTTTCTCCCTGCAGTGGCAGCAACATTTCTGTATTCTTCCCATGCCACCTGACCTTGCTTCTGCTGGGCAAACACCTTCCTTTTTCATCTTATTTCTGAGAGAAGATCCCTGTTCAGCCAAGGAAGGGAAGGTGGTGTGAATGCCCCAAGCACTGAGGCAACTTCAGCAGAGGTGACCACCAACCTGAAGCATCTTTCGTGGTCTGAATCTGCGTGCTCCATGCACACACCTGAGGTGCAACACTGAACCAGCAACAGTCCATCTACTTCCACTCTGTGTCTGTCACGGTGACAGGTAACAAAGCTGCACTAGCACCTTGTGCTGGGAAGCTCAATGGAGCAGGAGAATCCTGGAGTTTCTTGCACAGCAAAAACTGTGGTGGGAAAAAGTCGGCATTTTCCAGTAATGCCAGTCCTTCAGATGCAGGTGTGATGTTTAGCACAAGGCAACTCCTGACAAAGTCTGACTCTGGCACGATCACATTTGCTGGGCTTGAAACACCAAATAGTTCTGGGGCTGTGGGCTCGCTCAGGCCAGTGCAGTTCACATCCCTAAATGGCTTTTCTTTGAGGTTATGCATTCAGACCTTTCTGAAAGTTTGCAGTGCCAATTTTAAAGGACTGAGGAGGAAAACGTGTTGTTGTTTTATGCTTTTTAAAAATGCAATGTGTTGCTTAAGTCTGTGTAGATGCATTTGTATTATGCCAGGTAAAGCTCTGGTCCCCAAGGGATCTTTTGGAGCTGCTGGTTTGTTGTATTAGCAGGAGCTTGTGCTGGTGGTGTCTGTGTGTGGCTGAAGGTGCTGCCAGGAAATCTGAACTTCCCATGGGCTGCTTCAGTGGGTGCTCTTCTGAGCCCTAGGAGGTGGGTGTAGAACTCACTTCAGCCGTTCTTTGGGAGAGGAAACTTGACAGCAGAAGTCAAGTTTCTCAGCAATGCCCAGGCACTGATGAAAGAGCAAATTAAAGAGAGATTAAAGCCTCAACTGTGACTTTCTTAAACATGTTGGATTTGGTGGAACCTGGAGTATTGCTTTTCTGGGTTCTCTGATCCATTTTTAACTTTGTCTCTTCCTTATTTAAACACTCCTGGGCCATACCCTTTTGTACAAAGGAATCCTGAATATGTTTGTTGGGAACTCTGTTTTTGACTCTTTTGTGCCAGTTTGTGTAAGAGCAGCGTGGTGGTGGGGAAATGGAGAGAGGGAAGGTTTATTGATACATTCTTTATCTGTCTAGACTCCCAGATTTCCTGTGATAGATAGCCAGGCATAAACAAGCAGACTTGCTCTGTAGCCACTGCAGATTCTTCCACAAGATCACTCAAAAATCCTCCAACTTCTCCAACTCCTGGCGTTTCTGGCCAAGGCTGAACAGCCTGGGAGCCTGCACAGTCTGTGTGTGTCCTCTCAGAGCAGGCTGCAGCTGCTGCCTTTTGGAAGAATGTGGGGCTCAGAGAGGCGAAGGCTCATAAGACTCAGCTCTGTCACGGTGAGGGGAGTCCTTGGAGAGCTGTCCCTGCCCTCTCTGTGGCTGGGCAGCACCTCAGTGAGATGCAGCTGCATTTGGCACATGTGGTTCAGTTTGCACACTCTTAAAATCTAATGTAAAAGCCACACCTCTGCCTCCAGAAGCACAGTGGGAAGATCAGTGTGCAGGGCATTCTTCCATGCCTGTGAACTCTTCCATGGTGTGAAATAAAGCAATTCCAGCTGAAGCCTGTGTTGGTGTGACACCCCTCACAGAAAAGCAGGGTGTTTACAACAAACTGCAGACATCATGATAGCAGCAACCCTCTCCTGACTGCTCCACAGGGCACTTCTGCTGTGAAACAGTGTCTGTGCAGGCTACCTTGGAATCAGGACTCTGAGATCTCCAGTTCTTCCACTTCCGGCTTTTGCCTCAGCCACTTTGGTGAGTCTTTGAGCAGTGAGGAAAATGCCTACCTCACAGGGCTGTTGTGAGGCTGAACTGTAATTGCTGTGTAAGATGCTTTGAAGCCATCCACCCACAAGAAGTGTTTCATTCATCCTGAGCAACCTGAGACTTCCGAGCCTGGTGGGAGCTTTTTGTAGCAGAAAACATTGGGGATGTTGTTCAACACTCTTGGCCACCTGATGTTCTGTGGTGGCCCATCCAGAATTGCTGTGTGAAACATAAATT
>VZUA01021710.1:14150-31296 GCA_013401035.1 Horornis vulcanius | reverse complement strand
AAAAATTTGATGTTGTTTGGGAGCTTGGTCACTAAACAGGTGAGAAAATACATTTTGGAAATAAGATGAAGCATTAAGATCTGTGCAATTAAGTTTTTCCTATGAAACCTCCCCAGCCAGTCACTGGCAGAAACTGCTTTGGTGGGGATGTGCTGATTGATCAAAGTTGCTTCTGCCCCAAGCTGCTTGTGTTTCACACAAAGGCAGAGTGCAGTTGTATCATGTAGGTGGAGAAAACACAAGAGTGGTGGGTTTCCTGCTAGTTTATTGCTCCTGCAGCTGCCTGTAGTGCAGAAGACTGGGACAGACCTGCATTTCCTGCCTCCCAGGCTTTTCTGCTACTGTTCAACATGACACCTGGCCCCATTGCAGCACTGTTACGTCTCATCCTGAGCTTATCTTAAACTCTCCTCTGCCCTGTCCTTAGCAAGGTGCTGCTGCCCAATCTTGCTTGGCAAATCTCCACAATAATAAGCATCCTCAACCAGTCCCAGGATCTGAATTTCAGGGTGCAGAAAATTAGATAAATGTCCCTTCCTCTCCTCTTCAGCAGCAGTCATTGCTGTGTCCCTGTTGTCTGCTCTTACAGGTGAGATCCCATCAAATCATCCTTGTCTTCACCCTGGCTGAAGTGGTAAAGGCATCCAGGCACCCTCCTCTGCTGCACTGCATCTGCCTCGCCTCTTCTCTGCTGTCTTCGTGATTTCTCTGTTCATGGGAGTGCTGTTCCCTTTTTCTCATGGGTTCCTTTTCCTAATGATTCCTGTTTCAGTTCAGTCCTGTTCTGTATTTATGCCTGCCTTGGGAGCAGTGCTCTCTCCCAAGTGCTCTCTGCCTCTGAAATTTTATTAAATTGAAGTGGTGTGGAAGGGAAACAGGCAAAAGCCTCGTTACCCGGCTGGACAGTCTCCTTTGTGTCCCTCCTACGTGTTCAGTCTCTGAGCATATGTATGGGAACAGATCCTTTCACTGAAGCTCTGGGTTAGCAGTCAAGGGCAGAAATTATTAAGATAAAATCATCCTGTTGCACTTGGTGTTCCCCCATGTTTATTTTTAATGGTCTGAAGACCATTAATCAACAAGTAAGTGCATGATGTCTCAGGTCGCAGTGTTCCAATAATTCATAATTAGAACTAAGTGTATAAGGCTGCATGCTCTGCCTTCTAAATTAAGAGGCCTTTTGCCAACCATCCCATTAGAAAAGGTCTTCTGGTCCATGAAAAGAGGTGAAATCAGGGAATCTTTGAAGAATAATTTTGTAAATTGACTGCTGACAGTGACTTGTTGAGGCAGTTGTATCCCTACAACTGTAAAACGATTACTAGCAGCAAGCTTTTCTTTAAGCAAATAAATGCCTTTGTGTGAGGTACCTTTACCCAGATTCGAATAAGAAAGGATTCTGCCTCATTCACTGTTCCCTTTTGTTGTCATTTGATCTTTTTCTGTAGTTGGAGTATTATCAGGGTTAAGATGAAAAGTCGTAATAAATGACCTGATGACTAAATGCATGCGTTAGTCCAGAAGAGACAAAATTAGCATCCTGCCCCATCAGACAGGGACAAGGAGGTGAGATGAGGATGACTCTGAAAGCACTGGATTCAGAGTTAAAAGTCAGTGGTATTTTGTACTGCAGTTGCACTGCAGGCACAGGTATTGCTTTGCACAGGTTCTCACAGGCAGGTGGTCATAGGACTTTAGGAACAGGCATGTGATTGACCTCACCAAGAGTGTCACAAACAGCCTGCTCAGCATCCTCACTGATGGTGTGGGGGACCAGACTGTGGCATGGGGACACTGTGAAGAACAGTGGTGCCATCAGGGCCGAGAGCACAGTGATGATGGGATGTGCACAGCCGGCTAAATGGTGGGGCTTCGGGATGGATGTACAGTTCCAGGTCCAGGTCCAGCTGGGTTTACTTGGCATCCATCACTCAGTGGTGATCCCAGCCCCCTCTTAATTTGCTGTGTAAGAACTTGGGGTTAGGGGCATCAATCAAGAGAGGTAATGTGGAGGTAGATCACACCAATGTGGTTTTGTGCCTATACAATCTATAATTTGGGTTTTGGAAAGAAAACCAGCTCAGAGTAAATGAGACCAGGATATTGCCCCACAGATTAATTTAGTTGTCAAAAAATGCATAAATAAATGAATTTAATTCCACCTACATCAGCAGTTGCTTCATAGAGTATTCATTTAATTGAAGAAAGACAACCAAAAGAAAATTATATCACTCACTTGCCAAAGCTTTCTCTGTATTAAAAGGAATGTTAATGGTGAGCCCCATGGGAATTATAAGAGTTAATAGCATCAATATCTCAGGTTACACACAAAAAATATCTTTGCACTCAGTTTCCAGCCATCATAGCATTGAAGGTGCCTGGATGCAGACTAAAGCTGTTTTGTTGTAGAAACTGCATAGCCATGGAATAAAAATGCTTCTTGTCCTGGTGCCAATTTTTTACTAAATATTAAAAATGAGTATCAGTAATGCTGATCAGCAAATAAGAAAGCCCTTCAAAACTGGTGCACCATTACCTAAATTAACTCTCGAGCTGTCTAGAAAAAAAATCTCAGGGAAATGGGGAGAAATAAATCTCAAATGTAATAGGCTCTTAACACTTGTCTTAGCTAATGTTGTATATTAATACTATGGAAATAGCCTTGACACATTGTTCTTTTGCACATAAAAACCGTGACGAAACAGAATATTTTTGAATAAACCACAGTATCAGTAGAGCCTGTATGTCACTGCAGCTGAGGCAGATGTACTCTGGGCTTTGTATATTTGTTGATTTTCCAGAGAGATGAAAGCATGAATGTCTTCATCAACAAGATCTTTTATTTCCTTTCTGTGGTGCCTAAGCAGAAGGTCTGGGTATGAAGCCAGGGGAATATGTTTTATGGTCCTGCCTGGGGTGTCCATTCTACCACTCCCCAGGAACACAGTGGGTTTAAGCTGCTGTAAGAGAGATTTGAATTAGATACTGATGGGGCAGATAAAAGCAGTGGTGCTGATGGCCGGATAGCCCGGGCAGGTCGGGCAAACACCTCTGCAGCAGCGTGAGCTGCAGCTGCTGACCGCTTTGGGGTGGCACGGCCAGACCAGGAGACCCCGCAAGGCTCCTCCTGGCCCCTGCTTACCTGGTAGTCTGGTCCCTTGTGCAAACGCCCTTTTGTGCCGGTACCGCTGGACCCTCGCGTCCCCGGGCTGTAACTGCGCTTGCACCTTCAGGATCGCAGGCATCTGCCCAAGCTGGCGACGTCAGGTGCGGTTCACAGCCCAGAAATGAAGTCTGTGTCCTGAACTGCTTGCAAATTTTATTAAGCTGGCAGCGTCTTGCATCCTGCCTTGGACAGAGCCATTTTTGATTGGAGAGTCAGAGGAAGGAATAAAAAGCAGTCAGCCCCTTGTTTCAGGGTGAAAGAATTAAAGAAAAGCAAAAGATTGGAATAAACATACACAAAAGGGCCGCCATAAGAGCGCCTTTCCTCTGCTCAGTCCATTATAAGAAAGCAAAATATTATCGATATTAGTAAATTAATTTTAAGATATTAAAATATATCAAACTATTAAAATAATATTAAAATAATATTCATTAAAATAATATTAAAAATAACATTTATTTTTATACACACTGTTTAAAGCATATGATTTGTAAATAAAAGATTTGAAATGCATGTTTTACCCACATATATACATGGCTAGTCTAAATGCTGAGGAACTTTCAGCAGGAGATTCTTTCTGCTGAAATGAAAGCTGACTGGGACCAAAGGAGTAGCTGCCCAAAGACATCTGTAAGGTATCAGTGCTCAGTGTTTCCACCCAGCTGCGAGTGGTACTGTGCAGTAACCCCAGGCCTACGAGGCAAAGTCCAGCCAAACAAACCCTGCCCAAACCCCTCCAGGCAAGGGAGCCCTGTGCAGGAGAGGAGCTGGGGATGGACTGGAGTTAACAGTATCACCACTTCTCATGGAAACACAGAAACTCATTCTTGCAAAACAAGTTGCTTCAAGGTAACACCTAGAAGTCTAAACAAATCCAGGTTCCAAATGCAAGGTGCTAATGCAAAACCAACTAGGGAGGGGACCTTCCCCATCCCCAAAGAGTTTATTATCAAGTGCAAAGATGCAGGGTTATTACGTTATCATGCTTATGTACAGATGGAGAAGTTATACATGGGAGTGATTAGTTTGCTGAAGATCACGCTGGAAATTGTGGCAAAGCTTCACACTGGCAACAAGTGCACTGAGCTCCAACTGGTACCATACTCCTGAGGAGGCAGCATGTACAGTGTGATCCCTCATGACAAAAAAAAATTTGTTTCTCTACCACTGCCAAACATCCACAGAATCAATTTTCATTTGTAGCTTCTTGTTTGAGTGGTATTGCTGAGACCCTTAGGACCTGCCATAAGCAGAGAGAAATCACCTCCAGTCTCTACAGACACATGAGTTCTCCTCTCAGAGAGACTCGGCAGAGAGGATGACTGCTGGATTCCTCCAGCAAGCAGCCATTCATTGCCAGGGCTTCTTTAAACCCTTTGATCCAGTAGCAAAGGAAGGGTGTCCAAGCATATTTTCCCTTCAAGTGGAGAGGCTGTCTCTCAGCTCGTGGCTGCTCCCTGTCCCTGCAGCATGCTGGCACTTACCATTAGCATCCCAGGCCTTTTGACATTCAAGGCATTTTGACAGTGATCATAGTCTTTATTAGATAATGAAAGATACTATCTGAGAACTCAGAAGGAGATTTTGGAAAGGCCTTAAGTAACCAAAAATTTAATTTTGAGTGCATTACAAACAGTAAGAGTCATTGGCCAACCAGTGTAGGAAGCACTAATATACCAGTGCAAATTTCACTGTTGCATTTTCAAAAATGTATGTAACAGCTGAGCTCTTCCCAGGAGATTTCTTGGATAAGATGCCCAAATCTGGAAGCCCTGAGAAGCCAGGCTCTGCAGAAAAGGAGACTGACCCATGCTCCCTGTTGCAGAGTAGTAACAGCATCAGTTTGCAGTCACTGCTGTTACCCTGAAGCAGACAGAAGCTGTCCTGGTGCAACATAGGCCCCCAACCCCTTCACAGCTGTGCCAATGGGAATTGGTGGCTCATCACTGTGCTTGGGCTGCTCAGAGGAGCTGCTCTGGGGATAGGCTCTACTTGAGTGCTGTGCTAACTGCCATGGCAAGAAGAGGAGGGCTGTATGTCTTGTGTAATCCATGCCATCTCTGAGCAGCTCAGTACAAGCCTTTTTGCATCCCACAGTCTTGAGATGTTGCTGTGTGACCACACAGCACCACACATTTAGCTGGAAAAAACCAGACCAGTAGGAAAATATTTCTGAAATCCTAAACAGTTTAAGGAGATTTAAATCTATGTGACACTGAGTAAAAAGTCTAATGAGGGTATTTCAGTCACCTCAAGGGGTGTTTTTTATGGCCTGCTGTGTGGCTTCAACTTCCCTCAGACTTTTCTGGCGTACATACAGCTGTTAATTACATTCAGGACCTTATGGACAATTCAGTGAAAACTCAGGACAATGTGGTGAATTGAAGCTGAACTAGACCAAACGCAGGCTGAAAAAGCACAGTGAAAGCAAGATCACCCTCTAGTGTCTGAAGAGTCCTGGGTAGGAAGGAACGAGCAAAAAGAAAACCCTGTGGTATTTAATAGAGTAATAAAAGGCAAAAAAGACAGAAAAAAATAGAAGGGCTAAAAGGAGTGCATAAATGTAACCTGCTAGTTGTTTTGAATTTTGAAAGAAGGTTTCTGGTAGACAGGTTTTTGGTAGGCAGTGACTTGTTTTGGTAATTAATTATCTTCATAATAAGTTTGCAGAAAGTGGGAACACACAGATAGAATCTGCTAATGAAAACAGTGAGAGACTTCAGGGTGGAAGGCAGTACACAGAAATGGCCTGGGTGAGGAGTGGGGGAGATGGGCTGAATCAAGGCCCTGAAGAGGATATATGATTGGAGCTCCTTAACAAGAAACATCTATTTTTTGTACCTCAATTCTGCCATTGAGACACTTGGGCCGGGGAAAGGAGTCTTAAACTGATGTACCTTGGTGAAGGTGGGGAAATAGAGTTCAAAATCAGTAGAGCCTACTACACGTCTTGAGCAGTAAGTTGTGAGGTGGCTTTGGAAATGGAATTTTCCATTTCTTCCACTGACAGTGGACCACTTGGCAGGAGAGTTGGCACTGGTGGCTGGATGGCAGGGACCTGCAGAGAACTGTATTTCACTCCCCTGGGCAAATTTTCACATGGGGATAAATTGTAAAGGTGAGAAATCCACCACATATCAATCAAATCCCTGTGTTCTGCTCTGGTAAAGGCAGCCTGAATTTGCCAGACTGTATCATAGCCTTGTGTTTCCAAATGCTGCATTATTGCTGGGAGGGCTGAGCTGAGCTTGGGTGCTTTACCATATCCATGATTTTAAGCAAGTCCCTTTAATATTTCTCCAGTATGATTGTGTATGTGAGAGCACTATTCATGCTGAGCCTGTGTGAATGGCAGCACCAATAGTCACTAAATCTTTGTTGATGTTCTCATAAAGGGAAAATAAAAATCCCTTGACTCTGACATTTACAATAGGTATTATCTGCTCTCTGACATTTGGGCTCATAAACCGAGGTCAACCCAATTCTTAACTTACCCTGCTGTATCAGACCAGATATGAACTGACTGGCTGCCCCTTTCTCTAAATAGCAGCCACCTGCCCCTCGCTCCCAGCACACGAGCCAGGAAGCCTGGGAGTCATTTCAGTGATGATGAACTGACCCTCAAGAAAATAAACGAGCATCCTTGGGAGTGTATGGCAGAGCAGGGAACCAACTGAGGGTCGCCCATAGCCCACTCCTGCACCGTAACAAATGATTTCTTTGAGCCCACAGGCGTTCAGGAGGTCTGTGTGCACTGAATGAACAGTGCTGGCCGGCAGCAGCCGTGCCTGGTGTTATCAGCGGCTGCTATGGCAGTGCAGCTGCACCCTCAGCAAGGAGCTCTGGGTGGCAGCCGTGACCCTGCTGCCGGTGCTGCGTGTGCAGGCAGGGGCATCCTGTGGCTCAGGAGCTGCCGGCTCCTGCCAGCAAGGCTGGCCGTGGATGGAGGGGGATGCTTTCCTGAGGCTGTGTGGTGGTCTCTGACATGTAGGCATGGTTTTAAAGGGATGAGAATCAGGACAAGGTTTTCATGACTCCCTTGAAGACAGCTCACTTGAAGCGGCAGTAACAGCAGTTCTCTGTGTCTGCATTAGCCTGGTGGTGAACAGATGAACAGAAACAATATAACCCTGCCCTGGGCTCAGCAATTGAGAGAATAGATGTAGGGGTAAATGGATCACTGTGGAGCTGAGAAATATGAGGCTAATACAGGAGCTGAGGGAGAGCATGAAAAGCAGAGGATTTGCCGGATCTCCTCTTTTCTTTTTCTTTGAGAGGGGACTCAAACCGGTAGCAAGCGCTTCAATAAAGTTTTTATTTTTAAAGGAGGAGAGTAACAAAGATATAATTATGGGGGCACAAGATATCTGTCCTGCTGCTCATCATTAAGACAAACACCTTTGAACAAGAACAGTTAGATTACCTTTAATTTGGCACGTCGGGTTCAGTCAGCCAGTAGCACATTTGGCCTTACCCTCTGCCCTGAACAGGAACCAAACTCCCTGTAACCCAGAGCTTGGTCCAGCATTACTTTCTCCTGGCAGCATTTTGGCACTCAAGTGCAGCACAGAGACCAGCAGCAGCTGTAAAATTCACACAGCAGCGTTAACATTGCTGGATCAGGTAAGGATCAGTCAGATAACTAAGCTTTTGTAATGGGTTGTGCAGTTTTGTTTGCAGGTGGGGATTGGTCCCTTCTCTCAGTCAGTGACAAGAGGACATAGCCCCAAGCTGTGCTAGGGGAGGTTTCGGTTGGACAAAATTTTCTTCACAGAAAGGCTGATCAGACATTGGAATGCACTGCCCATCAGGTGGTGGAGTCACCACCCCTGAAAGGTGTTGAAGGAAAGACTGGATATGGCACTTGGTTGGATTTGATTATTTCAGAGGTCTTTACCAACCATGTGATTCTGTCTGCTTATGCTGACAATGACAGCAGCTCAGATTACAATATAAGTTTCTTTTGTTTAGTCTGGTGAAAGATACAGTCCACTTTTGTCCCTGAGAGTGGCCCACTGCATAGAGATCTCAGGCATTCCAGTTTTCAAACCTAATTTTTTTTTAAAATTCCATTTCTAACAATTGATGCACCAAGTTAAAAAATCACTTTGCTGATAAGAAGATGGTAGCATTTTTGCTACCTATTCCTTTAAATCCTTTAAATAAATGCTGAAGAGGTACAAATCAGCTTAATCACTAGTTACATTTTGTGTCCTTCTAAGTGCTTAATGTGGTTGGTCCCAACAGAATTTATTGTTTAATGCAAAGAGGACAATGACACACAGCCCAGCTCTATGTGGTATCACAGCTGAAAACAGTTGTAAAAAAATCTTGTGGAAAGTGAATCTGGTGGAATATGCTCCTTTCAGTTAACTCTTAGAGCCAAAAGCATCTTCTTCACTGAGCAGTTGTGTGTAAAACAACTGAATCCCATCCAGCCTCACATTCCTGAAGCAGGATGAGTACAGACAGGCTGCCTGTAGGTGTCAGACTCAGACTGCACAGCAACATAAACACAAGTCAGGAGCAGGTGGGGCTTCTCGTTTGTTCCTTAAATCAAAGCAACCTCACATGTTGCCTGTTTTGCTTAAAATGTTAATATTAAATCTAAAGTTTGTTCTGTTCCAACCAGAAAAGGGAGAACTGCAGACAGTATTTCTGACATGGTCATTTCCCATACCTGCTTTAATGCAAATACTTCTGAGAAAGAAAATGTAAGTTGTAAATGATTAAATTGTGCACTCTGCAGCAGCATAAGCATTTTCAGCATTCTGCCTACATACATGTTCATCACTTTTTTTTCTTCACCACTGCAATCAGGCTTCTAGAGGGGAACCCACATGAAATGTCAGAGGACCCAAAGGAGCTGTCACACCTTCCCTCAGAATGAAAACTGAGAAAAATACTATTTCTAATCTTCAGTCTTGCAATCCAGTGATGATACTATTTATAAATAACAGTTCAATATAGAAGAGTTTGTTCCAGAAACCCACTAAAAGAGACGGGAAAAAGGCCATTAATCACCAGATTTGGACACTGCTGTACTTTCCTGAAGGAGTGGGGCAAATGGTACTTGACTGCATGACTAAAAAGTGACAATACCTTTTAGTAGCAGCAGGTCTGCAGCCAGTTCTACATAAATACTAGGAGGAAACATTTTAACCTACTGGCTTAATTACAAAGAGAGGACTATGCTGGGATAAACAATTAGAAGCTTTACAGCTAAAATTTTGTTAAATTTAATATTAAGTGGCTACCAAATAGAATTAAACCTGCCCCCCCTTATTAATACCAAGATAAGACAAAGATGGCATTCACATTACTATTGCATCCATTGCTTTGTAGCAAAATGCAGATTACAGAAAGATACCAAGTCCAAAACTAACTTCTTGCTTGTATGTGAGCCAAAGATGGAGGCATTCATGTAGAAGGTAGATAAAACGTGTATTTCTGTGTTCCAAAAGGGCTCATTAGGTACAGTTTTACATTGCACAGTTTTCTGCATAAATTCCAGAATTTTCAAAATTAAAATTTTGTTTCACGTGGTGGTCTGAAGTGAGCACAAATCCAGAAAAACTGAAAGGCAGGCTTGTATACTTCAAACTGCCCATACAAATCTGAAAATTTAGAATACAGTTTTTCATATAAGGCTGAACTATGCAGGGTCCTTCCAGAGCAGAGCCACACGTCCACCTCTGTCTGTCAATGAAACCACAGATTTCACCCATAGAGTGTTGTACTCAGTTCATGAATTAGAGTGGGCAGAAACCAATACTGGTAACCTCTAGAAAAGTGAAAACAGTTCCTGAAAAACAACCCAACCAACCAGAAAAAAGCCATAAAGTAATATCCTCTAAATTTCCAAAAGCTTTTAAAAAAACTTTGTTGCAAAAATAATGATCCAGGAAGTATTTTTGTGGTAAGAATATTTTATATATTTTTTTACACTTTTAACACTTACAAAAACATTCAAACACACAAAAAAAATTAAATAACTTTGGGAGCAGAATAAATCCTTCTGCCTACACACATACATCAATTCCAAGCTGTTGGCACAAAAAGTAATCCACATTCATAAAACCCTTACTACTATATCAAACATAAGTTAAGTAAATCATAGGCACTATTTTATCAAATCCGTATTTCCACAATTCTGCAGTAAATCTCTAAACACAGAGCCCCATGATTTCCTGATATCAATGAACTGGTAATGCACAAAGGCTTTCTAGCAAACAGTCTGTCTTCTCAGGAAGTCATCTGCTGTATTTTGGGGGGAATAGCAGAGAAAAAAACCCTATAAAACTCAAACTGAATTTACCCAAGCGATGAATTACTTAAGGAAACGTACACAAGTTTGATGCAGCCATGGTAAAACCCCCAATATCATCATCTAAAATGACTTTAAAAATTTATAAGTCAAGCAAAGTTTGATAAAATCCATCAATTTAAATTTCTCTTTCTTCAGTGAAGACTGCAGCATTGATTTGTAAAATGCTGAAATACTAAAATTCAGGCTTTATTGAGAATATGCACATTTGATCTAGTCCTGTCTTCTGCTGAACAGTGATGTAAGACACTGACATCCATTTCCTGTACCTGCAGGTGACTCAAGGCTAGATTAGTAGTATGTACTGCTCTGTACTGGTGAAAGGTGGTTTCTGCTGAAATCTGACAATTACAGTATATCTGACACCCCAGCTTCAAAGTCTTAGTACAGATCTTGGTCTGGGGTGTGAAGTCACCCAAGAACCCAGAGCTTGCTTGAGTAGTTTAAGTTGCGAGTTAGTCTCCACTCCTTCCTATTTGGTTTCTTCCAAGTCAAGTAGTTTTGCATGGCTTTTCATCCAGGAATATGTTCATGTTGGCCTAAAATTCAAGTGCTAGAATTTCAGGATTAGCTATTCTCTTAGTGGTGGGAGGCAAAATACACCAGCAGTCTCAAACTCAGATACTAATGGGGTTGAAGGCTCCCCACCACCCAATCTGACCTGTAGTGTTTGTCAGTCATTGCACAAAGGATATACCATTCACATTCTCTTACTTCATCAACTGTACATCCAAAATACTGAAAAACCTTCAAACAAAATCCCTTCCACTTAACTAGTCCCACCCAATACAATTTTAGCTACAGATTTTTGCATGATGTCTTCTGAAAACAATATTTCAATGCTAAATATATCAGTTGTTCTGAGCAAAATGTGTTAGAGTAAGTCAGAGCCACCAGAGGAGTTTAATAGCTTGTAAACAGACATAGCAAGTTTCATACTCTGTTACCAGTAATGTAAGATACACATATGTAAGGCAAAGTACATATTTAAACACACTTACATGGGTAATATCTTCTGTAAAAATATTTACAATTTAAAATAAACCAATTTAAGAAATGGATGAAAGTAAAAAAATAGGATACAGAAAACTCCCTCATACCATGGAACATCACCTAAATGAATATCATTTGGCATCAAGAGTCAACTCATTTCCTTAAAATTTGTATGTTACAAGTGCATAGTTGTGTTTCCTTCTCCTTAACTATCAGCATTTACAGTTGCTGCAGGCTGCGAGTATAGTGGTATGGTATTAGAACAAATCAAAATTATCACTTGCTCTTTCTTTTGCAAGAAAACCTGCTATTAAAAAAGTTTTCCCCCAATAGCAAGCCATGTGTTAAAAATGTGGCTACAATAGTGAAGGCCATGTTTCCTGAGCCAGGAATTTAAGGTTGGAAAGATTGTACAACTGATACTAAGCCCTTTTGGCAATCAAACGTAAGAGTAGGTAAAGCCAATAAATCAACATAGGAAAGATGCAATCTATACTATTGCACTGTGTGTATCTGCTACATTCAAACCTTTTAATGTGATAAAAGTCATGGCTACGAGCCCCTGTTCTGCCTAATCCTCAGTAACTGCTGATTCTTCCTGCAGTACTGAAGGATGGACCCAGCCCCAGTTGGGACCTCATACAGTTGTTAAAAGCAACATTTCCCTAGCACTGTAGCAGTCTGCAATCAGAACATTAGCTCTGATTCATGTAGCCTGGTTTCAATAGTACATATTCACCAATCTTTCTTTCTGCTGAGTTAAAACAGGCTGAAAATGAAGTTTTGGATAATGTATGTTGATAGTTATCCTTGCTGTTTTTCAAGATGGGCATTTCTTTGGCATTCATTCATATTTGCCCCGGCATTGGCCACTCTCATAAATGCTCATATTGATCATTTTTAGCAAGCAATAAAAAGCCCCCAGAACTGATAGCAATTTAATGTAGAAGTGATTGTATGACCACCAAACATCTGATGTTAGATGTCATTAAAGTGCTGCTTTGTAATAATCTCTGCCAGTTTGTGCTAATTAGAGACAGAGAGGTTTGGAATTTTTACAAATTCCAAGAGTCACATCTGAACAGTTTGTTTAATCAAGCTGTCTTTTAGCCTGGTGAAGAAGTATCCATGAGCACTGGAACTCTGCATTAAGCTGTGCAGATCAGTAGCAGCCATCTTTCCAACTCTCATCTTTCACGTTGCCATATGTCTTGGGAGTGGGCAATGATCTAAAATGAAATGAGATGTTTTTCAGTTTCATATATAACTGCTGAAGTCTCTATCTACAATACATAAGAATTTAAACATTTTATAAATAACTGAAATATACACTTCATTCATTTACTTCTCTGCAATACAGTTTACTGAAGATAAACCCTAGAGTATTTTCAGTTTCAGGTTGCATGTGTTGCATCTTGGTAACTACCACGCCAGGAAAAAGGCTAAATAAATAAATACACAGAAAACTTACTGCTATTATACTCTGTGAAAATGCAAACTTTATCTGCTTCCACCTAAAATAGGCCATTTTTTTCAGTGTTGTATATAAACAGGCAAATCCTTGTTTAGAATGTTGCATTCTGTTTACATCAAAATCTGACATTCGTAGAGACTTCATTATTGCACTGTGTACAGAGTTGGTATTATAGAACCCTGGAATTGTTTAGGCTGAAAAAGACCTGTAAGAACATCAAGTCCAACTACTAACTCCGCACTGCCAAGCCCACCACTAGACCATGTCCCAAAGTGCCACATTCACACATCTTTTAGGGATGTGTAAATGTGGCACTTTTGTCTCCAGGGATGATGAGTCCACCACTTCCCTGGCTAGCCTGTTCCAATGTTTGACAACCCTTTTGATGAAGACAATACCCAATTTAAACCTCCTCTGGTGTAAGCTTGGGCTGTTGCCCTTTGTCCTATACATGCGAACTTTAAAAAAACATTAAAAAGTAAATTTTAAAAAAGTTTAGTAAGTGAAACACTTGTCTATAAGACAAGTTGCGATTTTGACAACACACTTCACTACTATCAGCAAACTCCTAGGAAAACAACTGGTTTTTATTACACAGTTTCATACTGCTGACCAGTGCAGGCTCTAAACACAAAAGTCCATACTGTGACAGTCGCCTGTCATTCCCCTGTTCAGCTCTCACTGCAGAACAGAAGTTTTCCACTGTGCTATTTACCACCATTTTATTTTTTTTACAGTACTAGAGACTAATTGTTTTTCCCTTCTGTTTAAGCAGATTCTTAATATTTCTCAAGGATCACTGCCTCCTTATGTCAGCTTCTACTTGACACCTTCAGTGAAAACTGACTTTCACAGTTAATAGTCTCTCTTGCAGTAGTTTTCAAAAAGCCACTGACATCAAGCAACTTCTATAGCTGGGTGCTAGCACAGTTATGTTGAAGGTAAAAATTCTGTTTCAGCCTGTGGGTTAACTGCAGTGATTTTTATGTTAAGTTTAGCAAATGCTATGGATGTCTCCTCTGTCTTGGTGCATCTTCCTTCTGGAAGTTTCCAGCTGTCCAAGGAGAGAAACTACTCTCACCATGGTACTGTAGCTTGAGTTACGGAGGGAAGTAGTTCTGACTTGGAATGCGTCACTCACACAAGTGAATTTTCTCTTGCCAGCTATATTTTGGTAACCTTTTACCACATGCAGACAAATTCTTGCTGCCTTCTCAGCCCTGACTAAGACTTTATTTCTTAGTATCTTCCATTACTGATTTCACTTTCACTCCTTCACCTTCACTCTCTCATTCAAGAACCTTTATCTCTCAGTTTGGATTCAAAACTATTTTGGAAATACTTCACATGGAGGTCTCCATTTCTTGAGATCAAAATAACAACTGCAAGAAGAAGCAGCACAAATACACAGTGTACAAAATTAATTTTGAAAACTTCAGCCTAGGACTACCTGTCAGAGACTCACCTGCGAACAGGCTGTGCAAGTTTGCTACGAGGCACTGGGATGCCCCCTGTGGAAGGGGCACTGGGTCTGGGCAAACCACTCCTCATCCCTGCTGGTCTGGTAAGAGTAGTACTGTTAATACTGCTGGCAGGGCTTGGCAAGCCTGAGCTCTGGGCTGCAAGAGGTCCTGGGGAAGAACTACTGTGCGTCAGCTGTGCGGCTTCTGGAGAGGCAACCGAGCCGGGTCCGTGGTTACTGAACGCTTTCACCGGCTGTCGGAGAGCTAAGGGAGACGGTGCCGCAGGCGAGCGGAATTTACTCGAAGAAGGTACTGGAAAATACAGAGATTACTTTCAGCTTATGTTACAATATTACTGAAATTAAAAACTGGAAATTACTTTATGTGATTATACAAACGATATGGAATGTATAATGGAATACAGCCAACCAAGCAGCAATGAGAAACAGGAATTCAGATGTCATCTTTGTCATGTGTTTTTGATATCATAACTCTAATGCCCTCTTTGCTTACTGCAAATATTTATCTGGATTTGTAAGTAATCCTAATCAGGCTATAACTGCTGTACCAGTTAAGTCAAAAGAAATAGAGAAGGTATTTCTTAAGAAGAAATTTAACTGCTTCAGAAACATGTGAACTTAATTCCCATCCATGAAAGAACATGTGGAAGAATACAATATTCTAGTGTGACACAGGCTTTAAATAGATTCAAAGTGTATATTAGCCTTCAATGATGAAATTTTGAGTGTAGAGCATCTTTTACGCTGTTCTTTTTAACCACTGAATTAGAATTCATCTAAAGACAGGTTACATCCTACATTTTCTAGCAGATGGTAAAAAAAGGATGAGGTCAGCTGTCCTGGTTTCAGCTGGGATAGAGTTAAGTTTCTTCTTAGTAACTGGTATAATGCTGTAGTTTGGATTAAGGATGACATCAGCAAACCCCTAACACCAAAGAGGTTAATAAGGTGCTGCTATGAAACTTAAACCAGACAACTCTCAATTTATAGCCTTCCTCTTCTTACAAACATTACCTAAATTATCAGCGTAACTGTTTATAACTAATTCCTGTTTTCTAGTACTTTGTACCCGAATGAGTATGCAAGGTTTTATCAAGTTCTTTCTGAGATAGGTTAATAAGACAATATTCAATAGTCCTTTGTTAATGCCAAAACTTAAGCATAATTCTTCAGAAGTATGAGGAATATTCACAAATTATGCATAATTTATCACTAAACAGAATACTTAAATTAACCCATAATCTTAGTAATGGAATGAAATTTCACCAGCTTTTCAAGCTGATTAGGGTGGGTCAGTAAGAGTCAACAAAGGATGATCAAATCAAATCAATCACATAACAAAAACTATATTTACTATATTTAGTAAATTTGCATAAACTGTTCTTTCCTCTACTAAATAAATGTTTTCTACTGAGACCAAAGTTGCATCGTTTTTGACAGATGTTATACATAAAGAAGCTGGTCCTTAGCGTATCATCATTTTCAAGATAGATCCAGTAAGAACGTGAGGAGTGAGAAAGGAATTCAGTAATGCAGGAATGTAGCATCCTAAATGGGGTACAGAGGAACTATTAATTTTGAGATTGTATTTTGAAGCCATTTCTTATAGGGGATGTCTAGGAAGATTAGTATGTACCTCATTACAGATGTGAATTGGATTTGATTCCTTTGTGGATTACCAAGGGGCCCTTTTCCCTGATAGCAATATCAAACACAGCATGAAACCGCTCATGGGAAAAGCTGACAAGAAAAGGTGACAGAGAGGTCAAAAACACATGACAGTTGCTAAGCGGCAGGGAGATTAAGTAAAAAACTTAAAATAAAAGCTGGCATCAAACCAGAGTATGGATTAAGGAAAGCATTAACAACAGAATGACTGGACAAGAAGAGCATCCAAGTGCTCCTAGGACTCAGATAGATTATATAGAAGTTTTTAAAACATGACCTCGCCTGTTAACATTGATGCAATTAAATCTGCAGAATTTCCAAGTCACCTTACAGTGTAAATATTGGGAGCTTTTATCTCTGAACTTCTCATTACAATGCTTGGAACAAACACAGCACCATGTTAGCAGCTACCAACAGAGCAATGCCAGTGTATACAAACTCAATTCAGCTTTGGGCCTCTTAGGGGCACAACAGGGAAAAGGCTTTTAGGTCTGAATATAAGCAACAAAAAGTTGCAACGGAAGAAAGCTTGTTGCATTCCCAGCAGAAGTAAGGATCCAGTAAATCAGTCTTCTCCATTCTCTTTAACCTTCTGCTGACCATATTTTACCATGCTGCAAACTTGAGCTGTCAATTGATAAAACATTTCCTGTCAGCACAGCATTGCAGACATTGCTGAGAGCTATACTCATTCTTGTACATAAAGGAATGAATTGTCTTCCAGAGCAGTCCACATGATGCAGTCTGGCAAACTGCCTAATAATTCTGTGCTACAGATAAAGAATTTGGTCTCAGCAGTTTTGGATATTCATTTATAGCCAGGTGGCTTCTCTGTAAGACAGGATCACAAAGAGTGAGGTACTGCCTCACAGACTATTAGATAACTACGTATCCATATATAGTATTTAGCTGATCCATGTTTAACAAAAACATGTAAACATGTAAGGGTAGTGCTCAGTAACTTTACACAACTCAATCTCCTTATAAAGTAAACTAGAAACAACTACAATTAAAATATCTGGCAACCAAAAAAAA
>VZUA01021708.1:16899-32574 GCA_013401035.1 Horornis vulcanius | reverse complement strand
GCAGTGGGGCCACACATGTGTGGCTGCTCAGAGTTGATATCTGTGGAGCTCCCAGAGCCAAAAGCACCACCATGGACAAGCCAAAAATTAGGATTGCCAGGAGATGCTGCATATGATGAACACCACAGTTGTTATTAAGACCCTTGGTGGAATCCTATTGGCAACTGAGAGATGGGGACATTCCAAGTTCTGATCAGAGGCCAAATTTATTGAGCATACAAGATGTTTATATGGGTTTTTCTTGTATGCCACTTATATAGGGTTCTACTTTGGTAATGNTATCAGTTCCATTATACTCTCTGTTTCACTCCCCATAGAATCCCTCTGTGATAAAACAACTCATGAATACAAAATTAATATTTGCACGTGCCTGCCACCATTATAGCCCACTTTCACCAATTTGCCTTATTGTTTCCATGTGCATCAAAAACTGAGATATAAATGCACTTGACCTAATTAAGTCCTATAGGGAGAAGTCATGAAGAAAGCAGATGTAAAATCTGCACTTAAAAGGAAAAAAAAAAAAGGAAAAACTGGAAAAAAAACCCAAACCCCACTCTCCCCTTAAAAAGACTAGTAGTCTTAAAATTGTACTTTTCCCTGGTCCTGTTAAGTCTTTGTTTTTTAAAGCTGCTGTTGTTACAAGTAATCCCTAAGATCCTTGTTGCTGGAAACATAAGGAAGAATTTGTTTGTATTCCCAGTGTGTGTCTTGCAGGCATTTCATAGCATGCTGTGCATAGTCTTTTCTTGCTTCCTTCTGTACTAAGAGTTTTCTTTGCTCGTTGTTTCCTATAGTAACAAAACAGAATAAAAAAAGGAAAACCCTTGTTAAACCACAAAAACTAGCAAGGGAATTTGGTTCAGTGCCTGAAATGAAGTTTTAACATTCCCAAATAGAGAAATTAGTTTAGTCAGGAAATGATGTCTTGTTGCCATGATGCCACTTTCTGTGTACTAACTGTCCCCCACTTTTCTCATGTTCTCTCTTGTATATTCTCTGTGCTTGGCTTATCTGTGCACTTCCAGTCTCCCAAAGGCTCTCTCCTTTCATAGCTTCATACCCCTGGATAGCTCATATATCACAGGACACACCAATAACCCCACCTTTCAGTAATTTGGGGGAAAGGAGAGGTATTAAAATCTGCATGAAGTTGCTGGGGGTGTGTGAGAAGCTGAGCACAAAGCTCTGAGCAAGACTGCAGCAGCAGCGTGGTCAGGATTTGGGGGCCATGCTGCTGAAAGCAAGAGGTGTATGTCAGTGTATACTTCATGCAACACTGATCACTTTGTATTATTTAACTTTTTTGTTGACTTTGAGCCTGCAAACGCAGATGTGCTGTCACTCAGATGCTCAGCTAGGCAGAGTTATATGCTCTTGGCACACACTGAATGTCTGAATGGAGTGATTTGGCACCAGCCTGTTTGGAAGAGAGCTTTTTGCCTGATCATGTTCTCATTAGTATCTGAGCTGATGAACGACATTCTTCTGCATTTCCACGTTCCTAGATATAGATCTGGCTTCTCTCTTCAGTCTGGGCTAAATGCTCAGGGGGAGCTGGCTGGGAAGCCTGTGTCTGCACTGCTGAATCCATCCATGCAAGCACTGGGAGAGCCTGGCGAGCAGCCTGCCTGATGGCAAGTCCTGCAGATCCTGTGAGTCTCCAGAAGAGTTAATGTGGTTGGCTCGGTAAGATCCTTTTAAGGATGAACTTTTAAGAATGAACTTTTAAGAATGAACTGCTTCTACTGGTCTACAGTAGTAAAATAAGACACAATGGTAGCTCAGCCACTGCCAAAATGTAGGTGTCTCCCTGGCCCCTCCTCATAAACAGCTTAGCTGGTTTTAGTTTGTGTTACTGTTTTAGCTCCAGCCCAGGGAAAACCTGCCCCAGAAGTGTTGCTATCACTCTCCTATCACTCTTTCCTCTCCCCACAAGCAACCACCCTTGAAATCCTTTTGCAGTAGGTACCATCAGTCTGCTGTCACTGTTCCCCTCAGTATCTCTGTGAGAAACTTCTCCTTTGTTTGGCCTTTTCTGCTGGAAGGAAACTCCAAATGCTCTTTCCACACACAGGAGCAGGCATAACTCTCAGAAAAGATGGGAACTGCATTCCCTGGATCTGCGCCCACTTCTGCTGTCCTACGTGCATTTCCTCTTTGACGAGCGAACCTCTCCTGCCTTCCCCACCGTCACTCAGAAACAGCAAAGGAGCACAGGCAGAATTCGACTGAATGAACACATTTTGCCTGCCCTTTTACATTTGATGTCTCTCTCCAGTTGTTGGGTGGTTTTGCTCTGTGTGTGTGAGCACACAGATGGCTCCTCTAAGCACCTCGGCCCCGGATGATTGCTTGTTAATTTTTGCTTTGGGCTATTTTGAGCTTTTTCCTCTCCTCCCAAGAGGACGGATGTGGTGTGATGATGCCGGTGTGCCACCTAGTGATTGAACTATTCCCTTGTCACACATCATTCATCGGAACACTCAGCGCGTGTACTTTGGCCCCATTTGCCCATGGTCACCTGGATCGCAGGTAACCCGTGGCAGTGCCTGCAGCCCCTTTGCTCTGCTCAGTCTGTCCAGGCAGAGGGGATCCCACTGAACTGTTTTTCCCTGCCTATTTCACTTGGTGCCTTTTTTCTCCCTTTACACCTCTTTATACTGTATTATCTGCGGTCTCTCTGATGTGGGCAAGAAATGGGAGATCATTTGAGGGGTGCTGGCTGCCAGTTTACCCACGGCCATAATCTAATGCATCAGGCAATATTTTTGTACAGTGTGAAAATTTAGCACTAGATACATGTCGATCAGATGCTCTGGGGGAGTCTAGACAGTGTTTAAAGCCCTTTAGGCATGAGGGGTATCATTGCAGATACTTTTCTGCTTCACACCTTATCATTTGGGCAGATCCAGGCTGGGTGAGCAATAGATGGTCCTAGGGTTGGAACTGAGGCCTTTTTGTCAGGGTTTTGTGTCTTCTGCCCACTCCCCAGATTCCCAGGACAGGAGGCTGGCAGGGTGGAAGGGGGAAGGCACTCGGCAGAGACGTGCATGACAGCCGGCTGACCTCCTCTGTTGCCCTGGCGGACGCTCTCTGTTCCCAGGTGCAGCTCCCCAGACGCCTGACCTCCCGCCCGGTTCCTGCAGTGCCCTGGGGCACGGGTGTTGCAAAGGAACAGCCGTCAGTTTACAAGCAGCTGAGCAGGGCAGGTTCAGACCCTCCCAAAGGTTCAGGTCCCGGCGTTGTACCCCTCCCTGGAAATCCAGCTGGGTGCTGGGTGCAGTTGCAGAGTGATACAGCGTGCTGGGAAGGGACTGAACTCTATTCCGGGGCTCACTGCTCACCTGCTATGAGTCATGCAGCAAAATTATGCTGCAGAGGCTGGTACTGCTCGGTCAGTAACCACTGTCACAGCTGCCCTTCAACGGGAGCTCAGCTGCAGGGAGAAACACGGTGAAAAGCAAACTGAGTCCTACAAGAGGATGGGGCAATTACTGAAAGGATAAGTGTAGGAAGTCAACAAACTCTATCATTGTAGGTCTGTGTTGGAGGTCAAGATGAGCAATTAAAGCCTAAAGAATCTGTCTTTCTCCTCTTAGGGAAGTTGTGGTGAGGCACCTCACAACGTTGTGAGCTTTTTGATAATGATCTTTTTCTCATTCTCAGAGCAAAGGTCTGTTCAGGCAGAAGGTGAAGCTGCTGCCTGGAGCCTGGGTCTGGGGTCCTCTGCCTTTGCCAGGAGCTGTGAGAGATGAAACATCCCAGACACTTTTCCACCCCTAGCTGTACTCAAGTCATCCTTTGGAAACACAATTCGTGTCTTCCTGGCTTCTCCTGCAGTGCTGCTCCTCCTCTGATCTCACAGCTAATTGTCCTTAAGTCTATAAGTTTATTAGGGCCCCATGAAATGGATTTATCCTCTCCTGATAAACCACAGTACTGTGAGGTGATCTGGGATGTGGGGAGAAGTGGTTACTTTGTTCAAGGAACCTCAAACTGTGATTCAGCCATAAGTCATGGTTACTATCAGCTGGCCATCCTGTGGAATATGTTGTTCTTTTGGAGGGGGACCCCATGGAGGTGAACCTTCCCTTCCTTGTACACCACAGGCCTCTCAGCTACAAGATCCCACAGGGCAAGAGGTGCCAGCTCACTGCTGGCCTCTCGTTTTTATTGCTCTGCAATCCATGGCCATATTTTGCATTTGTTTTGTGGATTTTTTTCCTTCAATTGCATCATTAAGGTGAAGTGTTGTTGTGAGGGTGGGGGCTTACTCACTATATCCAGTGCTGCAGGATTCCCACTGTTGTACTCATTATCCTGGAGTTCATCAAGACTGACAGTCAAAGGTTGTAAGTGTGGTAGCAGAATCTCTACCTGTGCAAACAGTGCCTGGGGCAGGGATTTATGCAGTTGCAGTGCAAGAAAGTGGATTAAAGTGGACATTGTGGGGCATTTTAGATAGGAATGGTGCTTATTAAGCTTTTCCTTGAGAGGGAAGGCCCTCTTTCCCCTTATTTACTTATTTTTTATTCATATTTATTCTTCTACGAAAAAATCTTCTGCCAGTACCTGGGCAATTATTAGAGCACAGCAGCATAAACAGGGATTTCATTGCTCTCATGCTGTCTTCTTCCTGACAAGTGAGCAAGTAGGACTCCCACCTACCCTGTGGGAAACAAGAATGTTGGACTGAATTCTTCCCAAATATCTTTGAGGTGTGGAATGCAGGAGCTGGAGGCCTGTGCAGTTTGTAGAAGAGGCTGTAGCAGAGCCAGGGGGTGGCTGCAAGCTGTGCCCTGTGCAAGCTACGTGCCACGCTCTGAATCTCCTCACCTGCTCACTTTCTTTGAGAAGAGATCCTTTCTCCAGTGCATGGACACAGCAAGAACTGGAATTTTGCTCTCAGCCCTTTGAGCTGACCTCTGCAGCTCCTCCTGAGCAGCCCATGGCTGCCTCGAGGTTCCCAGGTGCCTTGCAGGGAGAGAAGAAGGTGCAGCTGCAGATGTGATGATCTTCCTTGGATAATAACGCTGCAGGCAGGTCTGATAGTTTTGATGCTCCAACCAGCCATGAGTGCCTCAGTGAAGAGTTTCCAGATCTTCCTTCCCCTCAGCCATGGTGACTTTACTGAGAGCACGTGGATCTTCTCCATGGCTAACTCGATACAGCGGGACAAGGGACCGTGCAGCATAACAGTTCATTACCACTGTAAAAGCACTCAAGAGTAGTGATATTCCCACTGTGGAATCAACAGAGAAAAACAATCCCAGAGGAACAGGTGATTTTGCATGTGGAAGACACACAGGGATGAGGCTATACAGTGCTGAAGGGTTTCTCTGCATACAGACTCTCTCTCATCACAGGCAGGTGCATAACTTTTCCTGGAGTGATAGAGGGAAGGACTGGGGAGTGTATGAGCTCTCCGGAGCGCATAATGAGCAGCTGTAGGAAGGGTGGGAATGTCGGAAAAGGAATTTTTCTGACACTCAGGAGAGCCCGAGTGTCCTCTTCCTCCTTTGTTACGGTCCAGAGCAGAGGTGGAGGTGGATGTTCAGTTCCGCTGTGGGGTTTAGCTACGGCTGCCAAAATCAGTCTTCGTTTAAGTGGGAAGAAGCAGGACAATGTTCCTTCCTGTGTTGGAGACAGGAGGAATCACTCCGGAGCATCGGTATCCGAGCTCTCCTCCAAGCTGCCCTCCCTCTGAAACACCTCGCTGTCCGGCTGAAGGTGACCTAACAGGTGAACAACATCCGGCCTTGAGGAAGAGCAGCCGCAGCTGATGGTCCCGCCGTGGGGCTGGAGGGCAGATACCGTGCCCGGCAACACGCCGCTATCGGGGCGGACACGCGGGTATCGGGGCCGACAGCTGCTGCTCGGCGGCTGCTCCGTGTCATGCCAACAACCTCGCCCCTCTCCCTGAAGAACGCCTGGTAGAGCACCGAGTCCTCCGCCCGGAGCCACCGTGCTGGGCAATGGCGGCGCGCACCGGGAACTACAACTCCCGGCAGGCCCTGCGGCGGCAGCTCCTGGGGAGGCGCATGCGCTCCTCGCAAACTCCCTTTCCCGGCAGGCCGACCCAGAGCGTGGCCCCCGCCCCGCTCCCTCACGGCCGTGACGCGCGCGCCGTGACGGAGCGCGGTGACGCAAAAAAGTGTGCGCCCTCCACAGTGATCGCGGCCGCCGCGGGGTGCGCGGGGCCGACAGCAGGGGCCGGGGGCGGCGGCGGCACCGCGGGGCAGCGCGCAGGTACGGGGGTCGGGGCGGGCGGGACACTCCGCCGCTGCTTGCCCGGAGCCTTNCTGCGCCGCCCCGCCCGCCCCGGGCCCCTGCGCCCGGCCCGCCCCCTGCGCCTGGCTCTTCCTCCTGTGCTGGGCTCGCTCGGGCGGGAGGCTCTGGGTTTTCCCTCCCCCTCCCTCTGGTTTCTGTCGGCCTTTAAACGCTGGGGCCGCCCGTGCGTCCCGCCGGGCCGGGCAGTGCGGGACCCCGCGGGAGCTGTCACCGGCCGCCCCTGCGAGGTGCTGCCCGCGTGTTTCCCCTTCCATCCGCGCGAAGAGGAATTGATGTTGAAACTGAGCGGGGCTTTTTTTTTTTCTTCTTATTTTGTAGACAACAGAAATTTGTTCCTGTTTTTTGGGCATTTCATGCCAGATCAGAACGTAATTCTCAGTTTGTTTTGTAACAGGAGAAATTCCAGGAAGCGGAGTAACCTTGTGGTTTTCCCTGTCCTTAAAATGCCTTAATTAGAAAAAATAAACAAAAAAACAACAACAGAGTTTTTGAACAAATACTTAAGAGCAACATTAGGGGTATGTTCAGTATAACAGTCAATTTGTATCTCTGTTAAATAGGGAAGTTGAATAAACGAAGAATTCCCTCAGTGTGGGACTCCAAACCATGTTTCTGTGCTCCAGAGGCTTTTCTTACTCAAGGGAACTTCAGTGTTGATAGTTTGTGATACTTTAACTTCCACGTGGTTGTTTCAGGCTCAACAGGTTTAGACAAATAGCTGTCAGGTGCCTCATCTCTTTAAAGGATATTTGTGATGAGAAGGAGAATTTTATTTTTTCTTAAAGTAAGGAATTCTTTGTGTCAAAACAGTGTGAAAGAACCTACAGATGTACTGCTCAGCTTTGCTGGGCAATTAACTAGATTGGAACTCTTTAGTGTTACATTATTACATTAGTCTTCTCCTCTACATTGTGTCTTCAGCCAGACTCAGAATTATATTTGGTAGCAATGTAAAACTGGACTATTAAAGCTGTCCCAAAGTGCAGTTATTAGAATTTGAGTTGCTATGCATGTGGAATTACAAATCTTCATGTAATTTTTGTCCATTAATTTAATGTGCACTTTAATTTAAATGTGCAGTCTTCCTACAAAGTTGATGGAAATTGTGGTTTTCAGAAGATTTTTTTTTTGCTTGAGGTATATTGTTTAGTTTTATTATGTAGCTTATTCATTTTGCATTTAAATTGCTAAGTTAGGCCTTTTGTGTTCCTTTCCCAAATAACCAAACTGTTGATTGTCAGTTTTTACGAGGATATTTACATTCACTAAGAGGTTTCATGCTTTAAAATGTTTATCTGTGGGAAGTCAGTGTGTTCAGAACCTCCTAATCGTTTCCCTGAACACAGCAACAATAAGGGAATGAGCTGTAGTGGTGTTGTGGTTAGTATGAGGCTCCAGTGGACAGAAGGGTGGGGCTGAATTGCTCCAGCTGTTCCAGGCACTGAATCAAGGTTTGTGGGTAGAGGTCGCTGGAATTTTATTTCCTCGCTGTTCAGAGGTGTCTCACTAAGGTGACTCAAGCACTAAAGTGTCAGAGGTTTCAAAAACATGTGAATACCTTGAGGAATCTATGTCTCAATACTCTTTGGGTGTCCCTTTTCTGTCAAATTCTTCCATCTGAGCTCAGAAGAGTGAAATGCCCATAAAGCCTTTGCTGTGACACAGGAATATCAGGTAGTGTTTAATATGAAAGCAATTCCATGTGCACCAACCACAGTGTGCTGAACCAGGCACGTGTGGGCTTTCAGTGGCAGTGGCCACCATGGTAGTTAAGACTGCAAATATTTGTCTTTCAAAGTCAAACCCTTTGAGTAAGTGCTTTATGTTTTGTTAATATTGATTCTAAATATATTTTGGCAATAGTGCTGTTTGGGGAAAAAAATCCCATTCCTTAGCTTATTAGATGTTCAAACTGAAATCTGTAGTAGGCTGTGGTTTTCAAAACTTACTATGAGAAAAAAACTACATCCCCTCCCCACCCCCGGAATTTAAATCTGATTGGTTCTGCTGGTGCTTGGAGAACAATTTAATATGAATTTTTTTCAGCAACTTATTCAAGGGAAATATTGAAAATCAGAGCTGTTCTCCCAGGTTCCCCTCCATCAGGCCAGGTGTGTTGCTGACAGTTACAGGTTAGTTGATATCATTTATGTTCTTGTCTGCTCTGCAGAGCTTTTCACTTTGATTTAAGATGGAAATCTTGAAAAAAGCGAGCACAGGAGTTTCTGTGGTGCCATCTAAAATAATCATATTTATTTGAATAGATTGGGAGGGATAAGCCTGTGGAAGAGAGGAGATGCCTTGGTGAGACATTCGCTGTCACTGCTGTGTCCCGGTAGAAAAGGTTGCATTTTTATGTTATAACTTCATTTCAGGAAAGCAGCTCTCTGTCAGCACCAGTTCTTTAGACCAATCATGTGTTTTATTGAGGCAATACTCCAGGTTTTAGGGAGCTGGGATTTTTCACTTGATTTTGGTATAGCACAAGGTGTCCCTGTGCAGTGTGGGCAGTTCCTGTGGTCTTCCTGGCTGCAACTTTGTTGACCTGTTGCAGGTATTGCTGGACCTTTTCTGGTTTCCAGCAGGAACAGTTAGGGTTGTTAGAGGAAGTAAATTGTTCTCCAGATTGCAGGGGAGCCTGCACAGGCCCTGTACAAGCTCTGAGGTCACAGGGCCCTTTTTTCTGTATCCTTTGAGTACAGAACGAAGGTGGGGATGTCTGAAGTGGTTGAATGTGGGTTGCGTTACAGCACTTGTCTTCTGAGGCCCAGAGCGGATTTTCTGAATGTTTTTCTGTGATATTTAAAAGCTCTGAAGTGCTGCTAGTGAGAGGTGTTCAGTTAATGAAAAAGGAAATGGAGCTTTATGAGCTTAGAGTAGTTTTTATTTTCAAAGGTGTTTTGGGTGTGTGTGTGTGTACAATCTCATTATGTTTTTGCCTGCATCTAGGTAGTGTTTCTTCCTAAGCAATTTATGCATCTGCACTGAATTTCCTGATATAGTTCTGAAATGAATGAATAAATAATGAATGCTCTAGATAAAATCATAATTACATGTGATTTAGGAAACAGCATCTTTCTTCATGCTTAGGTAATTTTTTTGTTCACATATGCCCACTTCATATAGTACTTTCCAAAATGGTGTTCTTGTAGTCACAGGTTTATCTTTTGGTAGTCTCTGGGTGATGACTTTTGTGCAATTTCTGTCAGTTTAATCTTCAGCCAGTGTTTTTAACTCCATGTTTCCCATTTAACTAACCAGTCACAGTGCATTAAGTTCAGAAGCACCTATGAGACAAGAGGTAGAACTGTAAGATTGTTCATCCATTCCCTGAGTGAGGAAAAGTTTTAAACCAATTGGAAGTGTCCAGCACACAGTTAAATTATGGTGATGTTTTTCAGAGATAACTTGGGCTGTAAATGCATATGTAATCTATGCTATGGCTGCCTTTAGAGTCTGTCATCTGACAGACTCCTGAACATGTATTTCAGGAGTTGATGTGTA
This sequence comes from Horornis vulcanius, assembly GCA_013401035.1. NCBI lineage: Eukaryota > Metazoa > Chordata > Aves > Passeriformes > Scotocercidae > Horornis > Horornis vulcanius. Next base: position 22,776 of record VZUA01021708.1, on the reverse strand, counting down.
TGTCGCTGTCTTAAATACTTCTGTATTTAACACTGGTTTGAAAACTCCTTTCTCTGGGTCAGTTATGACAAATGGGTATTTAATTTCATGACAGATGGATATTGGCTATGTTATGGCTAATGAAACTCTGATAATCTTTGTGTGTTTTTCAATGTGAAGAAATCTGTTTTGCTTTGTGTACTCTCCCCCTACAAATACAAAGTCAGTTCATAAATTAGGTTTGGGTATTCCTTCCTCCAGAAGTTACAGCTCTTCACAGCAATCACAGTCTGTCAGGTTGGAAACTAGGAGCATAGCAGTATCTTGAGGCAGATTTTGTTCTAGTTTAGGCTGTTAATATTTCTAGTAGGTTTTATCAGATCGACAAAAGCTGACACCTGGAAATTTAAAGGCTTAAACAGAACCTACAGTGATAGTTCCCTTCATTAAATGGTACTTCAACAAGTCGCTCAGTGCTGTAGGAGTTTCTCACTTTTGAGGCTGGGAAGATAAATCTTCTGTCAGCTGCTGTCATACAAGTGAAGGCTGATAAATCTGGAGTAATTGCTCCAGTGCTCCCTCCTGTGATCATCCTTCCTTCCTCCTGGAGCCACTGGCTGTTCTGGGAAACCCTGAACAAGTGGTGCCTGGCTCCTTCCCACCACAGCTGTCCTGGGGCTGCTCCCTCTGCCCAGTGCTCGGGGGCTGCCTCTGCTCCTCAGCGCTGTGGACCTGAGGAGTTTGTTGGCACTTCCACCGCTGGCTGCAGGGCATTAAACTGGGATAATGACACTGATCACAATCTTGCTGCCCTGGCTGGGTTGGTTCTTGAGTAAATCACCATACAGGGTAACTCAGGTCTGCTCCTGGAGTGAGGTAGAGCTTTTGTATGGTTCAACAGTGAGCACTGCTGTGGTGAGCTGTGCATTCCAAGCAGCCTGGTCAGGGCTGGGGAGCACCAGTCAGGACTTGTGTTCAGAGGTGCATGTGCTCTTTAGTCTGCAAGCAAAGGACCAGAAAGAAACTTTCACCTTTGAAAGCACTGTGCTGTCACTTTATCTTCTCACTCCTTTTTGCTGAGTATTTGCCTCTTTCAAATGACTTGTAATATTTGATTTGGATTTTTTCAATGAATACAGTAAAAGAGTGGGATTTCTTGCTCATTTTTATGCCTCTTTTTTTTTTTTTTTTTTTTTCCTGATTGTTACCTCTGCCTTAGGCTAAGCCATGACTTCAGGATCTGGGCATGTGGACTCCAAGGCTGAGCTCACTACTTTGCTTGAGCAATGGGAGAAAGAACATGGCAGCGGGCAAGACATGGTCCCTATTCTCACCAGGTAAGATCTATTAAGCAAATCCCTAGAGCTGAATATCTGAAATTACATGACAGCAGCTTTTACTGTGTTTTTTTCTTGAGGTGTTCACATGCCTGATAACCTGTAACTCATTTTCTTGGTCTGGAAAATGAACTGTTAGTGTGGTATTTAAATAAAAATTTTTAGTAAGAAATCTATATTACAAAGACGTCTTACACAAACTGTCCCTAAAACATTATTTTAATTCTCTGAAATAGTAGAAGTCAGGAGCATCATTAAATGCTTGAAATAACTTTGATGTCTTCACTTGAAGCTTTTAAAACATTCATTGAGATGGGAAGCAAGGTGTAGGGGTTTGAGATTGCAGTGACATCGATCAGATTGAATGAAAGGGTGAGAGTGGGATGAGTAGGAAGAGCTATATAGAGAAGATATTAGTGAATATCTTCTAAAGTGAAGTTTGAAGTGAAATTTTAAAACCTGATTGTTTTTTAAGCTGTGTGATGATCAACTGGCATTGTATTGTGAGAAAAATATTCTCTGGACCAATAAATTATTTGGGGCGGTCTAGGTAACACCATTAATTATAAGACAGTATCTATTACAAAAGAAAGATTAGAATGATCGGTTGCATTTGTGGTTTCCCAAGCCAGGCTTCATTTGGGTAGACTGGCATTACTCCTGCTCTAAGGGGAGATTTGCAGAAATTCCCCCAATTCCTTACAGCTCTACTGGCAGATCCATGGCCTGCCTTGTGTGTGCAGGACTTAACTGCTCTGCAGTTCAGGAGCAATCCAGGTGTCTCTTCTGCCTTGCTGGGTCAGACAAGTCAGTGCACAGAGCTGGAGCTGGCACTGGGTGGAAGTAACAGGAATCTGGTGGAGCTTCTTTGCCCAAGTCTGTGCTGTGCCTCACCTACTGGGCACAACTTTTTTTGCTGTTCTTACTGCATTTTACAAAGAGCAGCACAGGAGAGGGAGATGAGCAACAGAAAGCCAACCCTAAGCACTTAGAGATTAGTGGGTCTCTTGAAAATCATGAGACTGGTTTTGGTATAGCTTTGTGTATTGTCTGAAGGAAGCGTCTGCTATTTCAAGGCTTTTTCTTGTAGGCATAACCAGAAATTTACTGTATTCTAAAAAATTTAAAGACTTTGAACGAAACATGTATTTTTTTGTGCTTATAGCAGTCTGGCACTTCCTGCTCCCACTCAGCTCCTGGAGCTCCCTACATTATTTATGCTCAGACAAGTCTGATAACTCTTGATTCTCAAGGTTTCTGTGCAGCAGGCAGCGTGATTATGAATGGTGAAGGCTTGGGTATTTTTGCTTTAGTGGACATAGTACAGATTTATTTAAGGTAGCAAGGGGATCTACTGGCTTTGGCCAGAAGTTTAAATCAGAAATTAGGTTTACAGTGTTTCAGTTATCAATGAGAGCCATGTTTCTGTTTGTAGGAGAGATTTTTAGCTATTTAGATATTTAGAATTTGCTGGTAGAAATGCTCCTAAGGAATCCTCACCAGCTGGAGCTTGCACTGGCATTGTCCTGAGGCAGAGCAATGCCCTTGCATATTGGTTTGGTATTAGGGCAGAGGGAGCTGTGTCATACTTGTTGGTGAGTGATATTTCTCGACTTTCTTCCTCCTTTTGAGTTAAATGGAAGAAAACTTCCCTGTGTGGATGGGGGTCTGTTGAATGTGATGCTGAGGCAGTAACAGGACAAGGACAGCAACAGCATTACAGACCACAGCTGAGTTGTCACTTCCAAAAAGCTGGTTTTCTGCATTTACAAACATTTGAGTGTTAGAAGGTATGAACTGAAGAAATTGCTTGGAAAGCCTGTCAGCAAACAACAGATATTTAATGTACGTGGTTTTCAAAAATACTGTAAATTGAAATGATCCTGCAATAGTGTTACTTCATAGACTGGATGCAAGTCATGTTCAAGCAATCAGGCAAATCCTGGGACTCAGATAATTTGTTGCATCCCAGGAGCCTCTTTCATTAAGGGAATAAATCAGCAGTTTAACATCATAATTTCATCTCCACAGACCAACCATATTGTTGTGTGGGATCCTAGAGCGTTTTATGCTGTTGCAATCTGCTGTAAAGGCTCAAGTTGGTTATTAATGTCAGGTGATGACACAAAGCAGGATTAGGATGGCTTTGTTGTGTCATCTAGATCACTGGGGGCCTTGCAAAGTTGACATACTTTTCTGTATCCCCCTGTCTCTTCCTTCCCCACTCCCAAGGTTAGCTCAGTTTGTGGCAAGTCAAAATGATGATCTGACTAACTTTCCTAAGTTGTAAAGAGAAAAAAAAAATAGTTAGAAGTAAATGGCTCCATGTACATCCTACATCTTGTCTGCAGACTTGGAAGTGGCTGCAGAAGCAGTGTAATGCCAAGTGGATGAAGGAAATCTTGAAACCAGAATAAAAGTTGTGTGGTTTCATGAATTGTGTTTTGTTACAGCCCTGTGTACCAGGTGCCTATGTCAGAAGGTGGGAATGAGCTTCAGTAGTTATTTGACACTCAGTTGTTTCAATTGAGAATTGACAAAGCTGTTGATCTAGATACATTTATCTAAGTCAAGTCACAAAACACCTTTGTATGTGTTAATTAAAAGAAGAGTATTGTAAGCAAGCGTGATTTTTTTAAAAATCAGTTTTAAAGAGGCAACGCTTTTAATTTTTTTTTTTTGGTCAAACAATTGTGAATAATTGTCTCAAAAACGTCCATAATTAGTAATTCATATTTGTCTTTCATTGAGCCTGTGATAATGTTGTCCCTGAAAGCACTGGGAGCTGGCTGGCTGTTTGGCTGCCTACCCAGACAGGATGCACTGGCCAGAGTGTTGTGCTCACTTCCCATGCTGCATGTCTGTCCTTTCTGGCACATCACCAAAATGCTAATTATCACCTCAAAAGACTTGACAAGGCGAGAGTGCTGCTTCCCAGCTCCCCATTTGTCTGAGTTTTCTGTCAGCAGACATCCCTCAAGCTATTAGTTCTCAAGGAAAAAAATGAGGAGCTGGCAGTGGAGTATTCAAGTAACTTTCTTTTGCCAGAACTTCTTGAGAGCTCAAGCTGTGCCACCTATTATTAACAAGGGACATAATTTGCATCCCTTCACAATCAGGCTTATAAAAGTAAATATTGGAACCCCACAGGATCAACAGTTTGTTGTAAGATAATTGTCAGATCAATGGCAAGCAAGAAAGTTCTCTGCTCATTTCCAATGAGCCAATTTGCTGTTCCTAGAATCTGGCAGGAGTCATCCTCTGTCACTGGCAAGTCAGTGTAGCTCACAGAGGCAGGACTAAGGACATTTTTGCTTCTAGGCATGGCTGGGAACACTGGATATTTTCTGGAAACTAACTGGAATGGAGTAGAAGTCAGCAGTGTTCTGTAAGGGAAATCCTCTGTGAAAGATAAATATTTTTCCAGGGATTACTGCAGCCTTCCAGCAGTTTTCCCTCCCCTGTGATAAACTCTGCCTAGATAACTACTCTGAGGTATTAAGACCTTGTTTTAAAATGCTGCGCTGCTCATAGATGGGGAAGGAATCATGTTTTATACCAAGGAAATGAGAGTTAATTTCCTAATACTTTTTCAATTGGATTGACTGCTCTTTATTGCATCTCAAACTGCATATATTTCTGCTGTAACACTGCATGGAGAAGGACAGTGAATGACTATGGAATTATTTATTACTTGAACATGAGATAATTTTCCTCTTCTTGCTTTTGTGTAAATAAAAAAAATAATTCTCTTACTGCTCATTCTAAACAAATTAGAGCATAGGATTTCTTATGTCTGCTGATGCTGCTTCTCAGCTTAGGGGAAGGCATACCTCCAAAACAACTCAATTTTGTTTTCCTGATGCAGAGGAGTGTTTAATGTATTTTGAAGGTCTGTGAACAGGGAGCTGGCTGAGTTTCTCCTTGTCTTATCCGTGCTGGTAGTTGACACATGGTCAAAAGTTGATAACTGAATAGAGGTTACACAGCACTTGATAAAAGTATTTAATATTTATGAAGTATTTACATTTAATTCTGTAACACAATTGAAGTTTAATGTGCAAAATAACAAAAAACTGTGCAGACAGCTGCCCCTGCACAGACTGAACAAGGGAGAAGGACTAAGTCACCTGTTCAGAACTTGCTCTGCTGCAAAATAAAGACATTGTGGTGGTGAGAAGTACTGCACAAGCCCTTTATTTACTCTAGTTCTTTACACTATGTGTTTTAGAACACCACAAGGAGTTTAGCATGAATAAATAAAAGGTGTTGGCCCTTCAGAGTCATGTTTATGCATCTCTGGGGTGTTGCTATGGGTTCAGTGCGTTTTGGATCTAAAAATGAGATGAGATAGTAGAGGCCAGTGTTTTCTCTCCCTGCTGTTATGGACAGTTAGAAATCCTCTGGATTTCTGATGTGAGTGTGAGGAGCTGTGCTCCAGGAGTGTGAATTCTGCTCACTTTGTGTTGTTCCTGCTGCAGAATGTCTGAGCTGATTGAGAAGGAGACTGAAGAGTACCGCAAAGGGGACCCAGACCCGTTTGATGACCGACACCCAGGTA
>VZUA01021705.1:0-13224 GCA_013401035.1 Horornis vulcanius | reverse complement strand
ATTTTAATCTGAGCAAGACAGAGCTGGTGCTGAAGAAGGAATCTGCAGAAACATGTGTACCTTGTGGGAAGAGAGATTTGGTTTCTTGGTGAGCTTTTGCCTCCTTTTGCATGAAGCACTGGCGTACAGGAATGTTTATTACCCTTTGTGCATCTTGAGCGAGGTGTGGTGAGATAGGCATTGCCCTACAGATTTCTGTAGTGGAGTATTCCCTCTTGCTGGGTGTATCCTTGGGGCTGACAGGGAAACCACCAGAAGGTATGCTAGCTGAGATGTGCCATCATGGGACAAAGAGCTTCCCAGGGCTGTGTCTAGACTGGCACAGCTCAACAGTACTGCTGTGTGGAGTGCAGCAGTTAAATGTTTGGAAATCTACCTCCTTCATTTCTTCTTCCTCCCCAGGACAGAAGAGGTCAACAGGCACTTGAAGAGGGATTCCCCAGGTTTAATTGTTTGGCAGTTTCTAGCAAGACACTTTCCGTGGAAGACTCTTGACTCTGAGGTTCTCTTCCAAGGAAGCCCAGAATGGGTTCATTGACCTGTGGGGCACAGTCAGGCTTTCACCTGAAGCAGAAATGGTCAAGTTGGTTTTGTTTTGGAATTACACACAGAGAAAGGAGAAAACCATTGAGAAGTGGTGATTTGGTGAACTTTGTGCATTGATTCTGCGTTAAGCGAGTTATACATGAAGTGGAAATTGAATGACTGGTAAAACAAGCTGCATATTAGCTCCCCACCTCCATCATCAAGTTTGTTTTGAACCCACAGTTTTTAAAGATGGGATTAAATTGCTGTTCCCTGTATTCCTTTGCTTATGCTACTACCACCCCGAAAGACTCAGCCTCTCAAAAACGGAACAAAAAGCAACTGAATGTCTTATCCCCACTGGCCATTCCTTTGGAATGTGTTTTAGACAATGGTATTAAAAATCACTCCACAGCATAAATGTTGGCAGACAAATATGTTTTCATAATCTGGGTGACCATGATCACCCAATTTGAATAGAACATTCTGAAATCCACTAGTATTTCATGGACTTCAAATGCCAAAGAGCATCAGAAAATCCACTCCTCCCTTGTATTTTTCATAATCTCAGTTTACCCATAGAAGGGTCATTCAGTGTAGTTTACTCTGTGATAGATAGACTGCACCAATCTAGTAGCACACTCTTCTGCTGCGGATCACTACTCAATTAGACCTGCAGGATGAAGAATCTGAATGTCAAGCAATGCCAGAATTTATGATCTATCATTTCATCTTGCTTTGGACTTTACAACCCAAGCTTATAAGTGGGTGTATCTCCAATGACTTCATTCATTTCTGACTTCATCAAAGATTTGTCAAAGAGAGATCCTGCTCTTTCACACTGGTGGGAGCTTATAAACTGCAAGACAGAGCAATCTCATGGTAATACCAATGATCAAGAACTGGAATCAAATAGAAAATAATCCATGCATATGCCAAAATTAAAGCAGAAAATTTTATTTTCTACAAAGGTAGAAATCTATGTGGAATACAGAAGCAGGCTGGTGATTTTTTATCTATTGTTAATTCTATCTGAAATTTTATTTAAATTATTTCACCTGGCTTTGGTAAACAGTACAGACTCTTTGAGAACTCCTGGGCTACAGTTGAATTGGAAAGCTAAAAAGTGTTTCCAGGCTCTTAGGCTGGGATGTAAACTCTACCTGCATTTTAAGTCTGTATTGGAGTGAGATGGGTGAGCCCATTGTAACATTGCTTCTTCTCTAGCAAAGCAACTTTTGTGTATGGGCTAAAGAGGAGCTACACCACATTCTATGAGATGCCCTCTGCAGACAAGAGATATCCAGCCAGGATGCAGACTTTGCCAAAGCAAACAAAAGTGCAGAGATGAAAGTTGTGGTTGTGTTATTTATGTCATGGTTATGAGAAAATGAAGTTATTTTCAAACCCAGTAACTTGAAGCAGCTTGAGAGGTGGGCTTAAGAAAAAATTAGGAAGAGAGAGAACATTTTGAATTACTTCATTAATTATTTTGGATTAGGAGATACCACCAAGTATCATGCCAACAGTGTTGCTTCATATTTATAAAACAGTTCAGATTTTACATGTCACAAAACAGAGATGTACATGGAGGGGCTCTGACATCTTATGCAGGAAAAGGCATGGTATGTACAAGTCAGAATACTCCAAATTGCTTGTGTCTGTAAATTTCCTTTTGCACTGAAACTCCATCTTGCCAAGATTCCCCCAAAGTCTCATGAAGGAATGAGGCTACAGAGGTTTTGTTCTGGATTTCAGCAACTCCTGGCTCTGTAATCTCTACTGATGCCTGCTCTTGGAGCAATCCACACTCCTAAGTGATTAAGGGATGCTTTGTCCTTCAGGTTTTGTAGGTCATTTCATTATTAGAAGCTTGCAATATTTTTGCCAGACTTTCTCTCTTTCTTTCTTTCTCTTTCTCAAAAACAAAAAACCCAACTAAACCCAAACCCGATCTTTTTATCTAGTACCTTAGAAGAGTCATTGGTGAGATCAGAAGCTTTAATGGAGCTGTTTATTGTAGTTCAAATAATCTCTAGCAGCATCTTCCTGGAGCTATAACAATGGAAGGGTATTTTATAGCTTTGAGAATAATAGTGTCATATGGAAAAAAAAGAAAACCTTATTATCTCAAAGTCTTTATCAGACTTAAAGAGCACACTAGAAAGACATTTTTATATATATTTAACTCAATACTTAATAAGAACAGAAATAGACCAAAGAACAATCTTTACCTAAATTACTGAGCCTCCTGGACTTCTTACCTCTTTGTGTTTGCATGCATGCAGACAGTTTGAAAACAAGCCACCACTCCTGACAAGAGTAATTACTTTAATCTTTGTCCTGGAAACATACTGCATTTACTCTTTGGTTGTGGAGGAGCCAATTGGGAAACACTGGCAGCTCAAGTTTTCTTTTCAAGAAGTCCCCATGTCCTGTATGCTGGTCCTTGGCAGGAACCCATTGGACACCTGTGCTCCCAAACCTGGCCTGCTACAAGTGCCCACTACAGATGTCAGAGCTCTTTTGTTGACTTCCTATTAGTCGCCACTTAATGGATGTGAGCCGAACACAGCTTTGCCTAAGCACTTATCAATAGACAGCAAACATTCTTCTTTCCATGGGCAAAGGGTCAAACTGTTTTGCCTGGCTATAAAGCTGTGCCAGATAATTGCTGGTGATTAGCAATTTTAATTACCAGGTGCTAGGGGTCGTTTCTTGCAGAGCTTTTTTTGCTGTTGTTGTAATTGGGCAGGCTGTCAATAGGTATGGCTTATTGTACACATGGTGTATATTTGCAGATACATCGAGCATCCTTTTAAAGTAGGTAAAATAAAGTCAGTAGCATAATTTGCTTCTGATCAGCTGCATAGTGCTCCAACAGGTTTTGTGATAAAACTTGTCTGATACGGGAATCTTTAATACAAATTGCTATAGGAGCCTTTAATCCTCTTGTAAACACTTGTATGTACTATTGTTACTGAAGAGAGGCAATGATTTTAAAGTCTTTTCCTGCTACATTGGTCAAGTTGGAACTGAGCTTGTCAAACATGTTCTACCTCATCGGTTTTGCATGCAGACTTTTAGGGAGTTTTCATAGAATCACAAAACCAATGGCACAATGAGCAGCAAACTAATCTTTTCCCATATTCAGCAACAAAACAGGTTCAAAATAAAAATGACACAAAAGACTCTTCTCTGATCTTCCTCACAACAGAGAGAAAGTAAGCAACTACAATACCTCAGTATCTGTTTTTACTAAAATTTCCATGTTTCTCCTTTTACCTACATTATTCTATATCACAAGCCTTGCAGACATACTGAAGGTCTCTGAAAGCTGAATGTACTGTTTACTAATCTGCTTGGGTTAGAAGAATAGGCTTGTTACTCGAGGCAATAAAAAAAGATGAATACCTCTGCAGTACAGAGTTCTAGCTCTGTTTTTATTTGTTCTGCAGTAATCTCTTGTCATCTCCCAGCTCCCATCATGGCTTTGTTTTTTCCAGTGATAGCTAGGCTGCTTGAAGGAGGAGGAGAAGCTCACGAGAAGGTGTGAAACTGTAATGTCAGGTGTCTTTTGTGTCAAAAATTGAAGGTATCTTAATGCTTGAGATTGCTATATCAGCGCTCATGAAGTTCTTCAATATGGCATATTGCACAGCTACAGATTATCTGTACTGGTTCACATTCTGCCACTAGTTAATGAGAGCCTTGATATCGTTAAAACCTGCACTTAGAAAAAAAAAAAAAACAACTAGTTAAATAGTGCATGTAGAAAGAAGCCTCTGGAGAGGAGGGTGCAGTTCCCAGGGTGCTTTCATCCCATGTTTCCACGGCACAGCTACACCCCATGGAAAGCACAGAGCTTCCTCCTTTCTGCTGACTCCAAAATCTGTGGACAAACTGCAAAACTCTAGCCCTGACAGTACTACAAAGAAAGCTGCAAACAATTAAGACTCCTGAGAAGTGGCGCAGCCTGGAGCTGCTGAATTTGATTTCCTGAAATCAGACTTCGAGCAGTGGGAGATGTAAGATGCTGGTAACGTGTATCCATCAGGGGCAAAAAATGTTGGTTGTAGGATTAACACATAGTCATGATATGTTCATCAGTTTTCACAAACAATCTTTGTTTCCAAGCCTGAAATCTGATCTTTACTGTATAAACAAATTTCTTAGCTCAGGTATGATGACATTAGTTATACTTCTCTATCTTCAGCTGGAAATAGACCATTTTTCTTCCTACACTCTATTCTTGTTTCCCTAAAATCACAGGCTGAAGGTAAAGGTTCTTGATACTGAAAACCACTGATACCAGTTTACTTTGATTTCAACATGGACTTATACTCCCTCTTTTTTCTTTCTCCTGATAATGGCAGTTCAAAAAAATGCAGAACTCAACACAAGACTGTCTGCTCCTGTTGCCACAAGAAGTTCACAAAACAGGAGTTTTCCTGCCTCTCTGTATTGAGTTGACTCTGGCTGGATGCCAGGCACCCAGTAAAGCTCCTCTGTCCCTCTCCTCTACAAGTGGATGGGGGAGAGAAAATACAATGAAGGATAAGGGCCAGGAGGGATCACTCACCAGATGCTGGCACAGGCGAAACAGTCTCAGACTGGGGATATCTATTGAATTTATTACTAACAAAATCAGAACAGGATAAAGAGAAGTAACATAACTCTAGAAAACACCTTTCCACACCCTTCCCTCCTTCTGGCTCTAGCTCCTCCCCTCCCAGCAGTGCAGGGAGACAGGGAAGAGGAGGTTACTGTCACTTCATCACAAGTTTTTTCTTGATTTTGCTCAGGGAGAGGAGTCCTTCCACTGCTCCAGCATGGGGCCCCTCCCATGGGAGACAGTTCTCCATGAACTTCTCCGGCCAGGAATCCATCCCACAGGCAAAGATTCCTCACAAACTGCTGCAATGTGGGTCACCCTTCCACAGGGTGCAGTCCCTCAGGCACAGCATGCTCCAGAGTGGGTCGCCCACAGTGTTATGGGTCCTACAAGGAAACCCGCTCCAGCATGGGCTTCTCTCTCTCTATGGGTCTGCAGGCCCCTGCCAGGTGCCCTCTTCAGCCTGGGCCTCCCATGGGATCACAGCCTCCTCCCAGGCATCCAGCTCCCATGGGGCTTCTCTGTGGGCTGCAGGTGGATCTGTGGGGTGTTTCATGGGCTGCAGGGGCAGAGCTGTCTCACCACAGGCTGCAGGGAATCTCAGCTCCAGCTCCTGGAGCACCTCCTGCCCCTCCTTCTCCACGAAACCTTGGTGCCTGCAGGGCTGTTCTTCTCACATATTCTCAGTCTGTTGCTCTTCTCTGAGCACAATTACAACTGCACAATAACTTTTCTTCTTCTCAAATTTGTTTTCACAGAAGTGTTACCACCATCTCTGATGGGCTCAGCCTTGACCAGCAGCACATCCTTCATAGAGCTGGCTGGCATTGGTTCTGTTGGACATGAAGGAGGGTTCTGGCAGCTTCTAACAGCAGCCACTGCTATAGCCCCCCTGCTACAAAAACCTGGTTGTGCAAACCCAAGGCTCCAGTATGCCCCAAAAAGCAAAGAAAAATTTAGTTATCTAAACTCATTCATCCCAAACACCTTATGCAATGATCACAGCCTCTCTCCAAAGCCTCAGGTTTCGGCCTCAAGTAAATACAAATGCCAGTAGATGGTATCCTTACCAGATATAAAGCAATTGATAGGGATCTGCATGCAAGTCTAACAGTAGGTTTGCTTTCTCTCACTGTTCATGTGGCAACATGGAGCTGCAGAGGCCTGAGACGAGAATTCAGCTGCATTCAAAATGCAATTCCTGAAGAGAGTAGATTATGGATAGAGCTTAAGCCTTAACTTTGAATTGCCTTGCTTTTGTGAATTGAAGTTAGACCCATACAACTGTATTTGAACACAGATGCTGGTACTTTGTTGATATTAGTTACCTACTGTGACACACAGCACATGGCATTTTCGGTTTTGTGTGCTATAAAATGCAGGTATTGTACACCTGAATTATAATCTTGCTGTGATAATATGCCTCTATTGATTCAACAAAACAAGTTGTCTATTTTGTCTTCACTCAGACATCTCTATGAAAGAAAGACTGACAATCAGAAAGGTAAATATTTTGGACTTCACAACTTGTGGCATGACAAAAAGGATAAAAGTGCAGTAATTCTGAAATGAGACCTTGCAGACAATGCCACTCCATTTGAACCAGTGAGATGAACTTCCTACAAAAAATGTTTATAATACAGCCATGTTAAAATGTAGTGAACAATAGTTTTTAAAAGTATAAAGTGAAAAATTATATATTTAGTATCAAACCATGTGTTTTATACTGCTAAAATATTCTGTTTGAAGTATAAATATGAAGGAACAGAAATGTAAAATGAAGCTGAACCATTTCACAAAATGGTTGGTGTCTTAATCAGTGGAAAACAGTGCTTCACTTTTAAAGAGGTTTTTGTATTTATTACTAAACTCAGATAATGTACAAGTTTTGAAGACAGAATTGTATTCACCGAACACTAAATTTAGTGCCTTCCATGAAAAGTAAAGTTTAAAAAAAGTAACTTGCTTATAAAATATTTCAGTCTCATTTTACACTGGCCTAATTTTAAAATTTTATTTCTGCACCTTCACAGTAACTGTGTCAGAATCCTGATGGAGCTGCACCCAATAGGGTGCCCTTGGCAATGCTGGTTTGAAAAGATCCCTGTATCCAGAGCACAAGAGATGTATTGTTAGAAGGCTGAATTCAGCCTGGACCAGTCATATCTGACAAGAAATATTGGAGGGCTTTGAGAAAACACCACAAAAGGTGGTGTTTTTAGCCATCTCTTCTACCCAGAATTTTTACTACAAGGTGGAGTGGTTGGAGGCTGCACAGCATACGTGGTTATCCCCACTACTGTGCACAAAAAAGGAACTTGTGCAAGCCACTTGTACTCAGATTTCTGCCTAGGGTAGTCAGGTGCTGGGCCCAAAGGTCAAGCAGAAGCAAGCTGGGCTAGCATTTGATTTGTACCCTCTGCCACGTCATGGGCCATCATTGAGTCATTGGAGCCTTAAGAAACACCTGTGTGCAGGCTGGCTTAGTTACTAACCTTTCACTGGTACTGCACCCAGTCTCTAGGGAAAACTAGTCAAGGATATCTTTCCATCCTTGCAGTGTTTTACTGACTTTTTAAAAAACTGGTGTTATTTAAATTGCATTAATTCAAGAACAGGTGTTCTTGTAGAACACTTGAGTGGGCTGAACAGGAGAAATAGTCCAGTAAAGAGATACATAACAAGACAATAAATCAGTAGCAGTCTTTGAATGCCTCATAAAAGTGATGTTCAAGTCCTGTGAAGACCTCTTCAGAGACAGAAAGGTGCCCAGGGCATGCTTAGGAAACTAGAGGAGATGGAGCACTGAGACATACGTTGTCTTAGTAAATGTCTGCTGAAGTCTACTTATGGTCCTCAAGCTTTTCCCTTCCTCATGGCTGCTGATGTTTGCAGGGCAGAGGGAGGAGGCTGAGTCATGAACTCTCCTCCATGCCCTTAAGTGTGAATGTTGGCAGCCTACTGGCAAGGACAGGTTCTTGTGAGAGGCTTAAGGAAGAGGGCCTACCTCTGCTGTGCCATGAGAACTAGGAAAATGATAACCCATGGCAGAACAGGAATTATTTTATTTTTCATTGCTCTGTGCATCTCTCACACCACCTCAAATAGAAAGATAGTTCCAGTGGAACAGGAATGCTACTTAATTTCACCATTTTATATCCCTTTATATGNAGGTTTCCCTTGCAGCCTCTGACTGCAGGTATATTAGTTTGCAGACTCTGACTGCAGACCCAGACTGACCTCACAGCAATGATTCCCTCTCCTCAGGATCCTTCTTCTTCATGCATTCTCCTCACTAGGTAACCCACTCCCTTTTATCACGCTTACATTTATTGGATACAGCTGTGACTCATCAGGGGCAAGGCTGAACTGGGTAATTAACACAGCTGTTACTTATCAGGGATGAGGTCACCTGTATTCCCTTCTCCTACAGTGCTCATGAAATAAAGTTGGGGAAAAGAGCACGTACCAGAAACTTAGATGCTTGTACAGGGGGTTGAACTGCAATTCCTGACTTGAAGGAATTACTCAGCAGGATAGCAGGACTGTACTACTGCATGATTAATTTTCTCTGGGTCCTGCAAGCGTGCTGAAAGAGAAAATGCTGTCACTTATCATGCCAAAGGAGTATAAAAGCATTCAAACACAGTGATGTAGTGAGGTATTCAGGAGAAGACCACGTTGTGGTGAGTTCAGGTGAATAAACTGGGTTAGAGAAAAGGGAGATGACTGCTCTCTCATTCCTTATGCTGAAGGAAATTATATTTCCTGGCTGATGAGAATATCAGCCACTGAAGAGGTGGCTGGTATTCTCATTTGAGAATGGTGCCTGGGTCCACAGCAATAGAAAACTGACAGAGATCTGTTCATGTATTAACAGGGCTTTCAGGGGTTGGAGGAGGAAGGACAGTGTGTCGCATGCAAGGATAAAAGTAATGTGATGAAAGAAGTTAATGTGGTAGATGTCAGTGAGAAAGAATAAAGGAAGCAATTCTGAAATTAAATAACTAGAAGATGAAGTTATCGATGTCCTACAAGAGACATCTACTTTTCTAGTCAAGGTTTTTTCCTGAAATAAGGAGCACAGATTTTTATATACAAAAGTATTATACCAGTGACTTTTTAGAATCTTTTGCCTGTTTGTGAGCCATAGTAGCTACAAGGCAGATGAGTGGTCTATAAAAGTTGCTTTAAGATATGTACACCATTTATGTTGATGAAAGAGTTGCAGTTGTCTTTTGTCCTCCTTACTTCCCTGGTCTTTACATTTTTGAAAACTGTTGATCAGTTCCCTGATCAGTCTTCCTTTTCTGCCCATTCCATTTCCTTCAACTACTCTTTTGGTATGTCCTGATTAGGGCATTTGCTTCATATAGACCCTTTCCAACTTGAGTGCAAATCAGCTCCAGTTTTGACTCAATGCTTCAGCTGAGGCTTTATCAGCCTCAAGTAAAGCAGAAGGATTGCTTTGTATGTCTTACAGATGACCTTCCTGTTTACACATTCCAGCATGCTGGGATTTTTTTTGCCATGTGATGTCTTTGGCTGACATTCAGCTTGTGACAGTTCTAGATCCTTCAACGCTGTTAAGTAGTCAATAATTTGCTACTCTGTATTTAAGCAGCTGAAATGCAGAAATGAATGTGGAACTTTTCAGACTATTCCAGTTTCCCAAAGTTTATCCAGAGTCTGATTCCTGTCCTTCAAATCACTTCCATCTCCTAACAGATTAAAGTCAGCTGTAAATATACAAAGCAAAATCTCTATTCCACTATCCAAGTGAATAATGAAAATATTGAATAGTGCCAGACACAGGACAGACTCCTAGGAAATCCCTCTCCATACGTGCTTTTAATTTGATGGTTGACCGCCAATAACAAATTTTCTAGTACAGCTTTCTGACTAGTTCTACCTCCATCCTATGGCGCTCCTTTGTTACTGTCCTATAACTGAGGGTTATTCCTGTGAGCGCCTGGTCTTTTGTCAAAAATGCCTTTTTTCCCCTCTGCCATACTTGCACACTGGTTACCCCAGGAAAGAGTAGCAAGCACAGTGTTGGAGGAGCTTCTCTGGGCTCTCAGACAGCCAATTAGTACAGTTGGAATGCCTGTGGGCAATTTGTCTTTTCATTTTGCCAGTTAACTTTTATTTAGTATTCTGAAGAACTGCCCCCAGTGTTTAGGCTGAGTATATTTTTCATATACTGCTGTTGCCCTCCTCAAAGGAAAGAAAGTATTTGTCTGAGAGTGAACTAGTGATAAACACAAGGATTTTTTTCTCTTCTTAGTCCTTGACGATTTTTTCCTTAATATCGATATTTTATTAACAACTTGACAATCCAAAAAAGGAGGTAAAGAAAGGCAATATGAACTCCGATAACTCAACAGATTTTGGTTTTGAAGCCTCAAATACATGTTTTTAACTCTGATTTCTCAGGTAAAAAATTAATTCTGTGGAAAATTAGAAGAAAGTTTTTTGCTTGGAAAAATAATTAGCCATGTGTAATATTAGATTTTTTTTGCTTTTCAGCTCTATTTTTAACAAGCTTAAAATAATTTCTCTGGATGTTTTAAAGTTCTGGAATGAGTCATACCCTTCATGAAATTAATGTACCCCTTAAGTTAAGGACAGCACTTCTCAGAGACGACTGATAAAAAATCATCAAAAGTGTGGATATGGTTCAGAGGTCATGGGCATTACCAAAGGTCAGAATAATGCTGTAAACATTCAGAGCAAGTGGAAACAAAACCTTTTAGATACCCAAAGATGTACTCCCCTGAAGGTGGGGTCAAGTCATTTTAACTCCTCATCTTTCACAAGAGGAGAAGGCATGAGGTGGAGAGAGATATTCTGAGATAGAGTTTAGGAGTCATCAACTACTTGTAGAGCAGCCTGTGTGAACACAGCCTGCTCCATGTCCCACCGTCAGAAAATAAGTGTTTGTGAAATGACTTTTTATTTAGGAGGACCTCAGATCTTGCAATTACAACATTTTAGATGTCAAATCCTGGATGGATAAGTGTGAAGAACATTTTAAAAAAGGAATCTTTCAGATACTGAAGTTTAAATTGCATATTGAATGAATAATCCACTCTAGAAATGTGCAAAATATTTAGTGAACAGCTGGAGTGACTGCAGTCAATTCATCACTCTTTTAACATGGGATAGAGGTCAGCAAATGCTAACTATGTTTAAGTGGGGATATGAAAATGAGTATAATCAAGAATTTTTAAAAATATAAACCATCTGATTAAAGGAAGAGAATTAGGGGATAATTTTCCAATATCAGAAGCTAAGCTAAGAGATAATTAGGAGAGCAAAAATATGAATTTTGAACCACTGAGAACATTTCAGCTATCAGCAGAACACACAATAAGGCTAACGCAAGCCTTAGCTCCAGTTTTAGCAGAGTAGGGGACTGACATATCCATTTTCACCCCAGGCAGTACAGTCCTTCTCTGCAGTCAGGGAAGCAGCTGCTGTGTTCCCACTGCTGGAGAAGTGACATCCTGCAAACATCCTTCTGCATGTTGCTGCAAAAAGGAACAGTAGCACTGGGACTTTAAGGTGTGAACCTTCATCTGGGCTGTGAACACCAGTAGGATACACCTACCTGGCTGAAACTGATTCCTTTCTGACATTTTTACTGTATTTTATTTTGGGCTTTCCTGTTTTGTCCTCACAGTAATTTGGCCCTAAGTGAGTAATAGAGAGGTTTGCACAAAATAGCAGAGTTGTAGATCATCACCAACAAAAATAATAAAAGCACTTCTATCATCTTTAATTTCCAATCAATGAACAAATGAGGTTATTGGCTGAATAAGGGGTAGAGGATTGTCAGGCTTTTTAATTCAACCATTCTTCTGGTCTGACTCAGCTGTCAGCACTGACTTGAAGGGAATGGTTGAGACAACACACAATCTGAGTTGTTAGAGGGCAAGGAAATCTATAGAATGAAAGCAATTATTATGAGTTCTCAGGAGCATTGGTATGCTAAATCTGGGAGTGAGAAAGATATCTTGGATAAGCCTTTTAAATAAATTCAAGATTTTTGTAGAAAAATTAGCTTTTCAGGCCCACAAGAAAAGCTTGCATTTGAAATGTTGGCTGCTTGGATACACCTCACCTGCAGGAATTGTCTTGTGTGAATTTTGGTTGCTAAGGATGCTATTGCAAACAGACAGAATTTCAATTGGAGCCTGGAGCAGGCAGCTTGCTATTTCTGGTGGAGTGTGGAGTAGTCTGTTCTTGTTTCTTTATTATTACTTTCATAGCAAGGTATCAGTTCCTGGAACTGGCAAAGAAAACTGTCTTGGATGAACTGTCTTCCATTTCAGGTGGGGGAATTTGGCATAGCGCCACACAAGTTGATTTATTTACCACATTTATCTAAAAAATAAGAGCAAAGAGAGTTTCCCAGGCTCAGCATTTTTTAGGTTTAGTTCACAGAAGCTAAAAAAGGCATATTCAGACATAGGAGTTTATTACTGACAGTGAAATTGTGGCAGCGCAAAGCTCAGCAACAGTGTGCCCAGCAGGATGAAGACAACAATCATTCTCGTGGCAATACCTGGAACTGCTGAGGCCACATCTCAAATTCTGTGCTCAGTTTTGGGCCCCCCTCTGTAAGAAGGACATTGAGGTGTCCAGACAAGGGTAATGGAGATGGTGGAGAGTCTGGAGAATAAATTCTAGAGGAGCAGCTGAGGGAGTTTGGGTTGTTTAGTCTGGAGAAGATGAGTCTCAGGGAAGGCCTTATTGCTCTTTACAACTACCTAAAAAGAAGCAGTAGTGAGCTGGGTGTTGGTCTCTTCTCCAAAGAAACAGGCATCAGGACAAGAGCAAATGGCCTCAAATTGTTCCAGTGGAGGTATGGACTGGATATTAGGAAAATCATCTTCATGAAAAAGGCTGCCCAGGTGTGCTGCTTTTGCACCACCTGGTTTTTTGGTAGATGGAGGGACACAGAGGTGGCTTCTATGAGAAGATGCTGGAAGCTTCCACCATGTCCAGCAAAGCCAGTGGCTGATGGTTCTGAACATGGACATGCTGCTGGACAAGGCTGGGCCAATGAGAGAGGTTGG
>VZUA01021700.1:0-28585 GCA_013401035.1 Horornis vulcanius | reverse complement strand
GGGCGGCGAGGAGCCCTGCGAGCTGCGGCTGCAGTGCCGGCCTGGCGCCGAGATGGTGTCCGTGGGGATCGTGAGCCAGGCCCGGAACATGGAGGTGTACGTGGGCGAGGAGTACTGCGGCACCGGCCGGGGACAGAGCCGCGGCACCCGCCCGGCCCCGGGGTGAGTGGTGGCCACGGGCGGCCCTGGGTCCCGCACACGCTGCAGGCAGCCTGTGTGCTCTGTGCGTGTCTCTGTGAGGGGCTCTGGAGAAGAGAAGGCGCCTGGGGAGACCCTGCAGCGATTTCCTCTGCCTAAAAGGGCTGCGAGAGAGCTGGAGAGGGACTTTGGACAAGGGCTTGGAGACATAGGGGCAGAGTTAGATGGGATATTGGGAAGAATTTCTTCCCTGGGAGGGTGGGCAGGCCCTGGCACAGGGTGCCCAGAGCGGCTGTGGCTGCCCCTGAATCCCTGGCAGTGTCCAAGGCCAGGTTGGACATTGGAGCTTGGAGCACCCAGGGATAGTGGAAGGTGTCCCTGCCCATGGCAGGGTTGGAACTGGCTGATCTTTAAGGTTTCTTCCAACCCAACCCATTGGGTTCTATGAAAGACCTCTTGTCTCTTTGATAAGTAGTCATCTCACACTTCAAAGAACAAGAGAGATTTAAAAAAGGTTTTGTTTTCCCCTTCAATACTTTCCATGCTTTGCTGGGGGAAATAAAGCTACGTTTCTGTTTTGTTTTTAAGTCATTACATGGCACATCTGCTGCTTAATTAGCTAAATAGAAACCAGTCGACTCAGAGCCTCAGGGAGGATATGTGAATAATGCACTGAACCTCAAAAGCTTCTCTAGTGCACAGTGCATGCACACATACAAGTAATTTTTACGTAAATATTTGATAAGACTCATTCCAAGTTGCATATAAGCATTAAAGCTGCTATTAGTAAAAAACTGCTAAAAACTAGAAATTAAACTGCTGTTGGAAATCATAAATCTGCATTAGAAATGTATTCCAGTCAGTCTTGTTTCATATCGAAATATTTACCAACATGGTGTATTTCTACAAGAAAATCTACCTTGTGTATTGATGTCACAGCTTGTTTATTTTATTTTTCTAGTGAAACTGAAGAGGTTACTTTATACCACAAGTACCTTAAATTTGAATGCCCTGCCGCCTCCTGTAGAATTAAGGTAGGGAGTTGAATAGCATTGTTTTATTTTTACTTTATATTTTTAATTGCTTAATCGACTAAATTGCATTGCTCTTAGTAAAATTATTGGTTTTATATACTTCATCTCTTCACATAATCACTTGAAAATCTGTTGTCTTGATGGCAGAGTTCTCCTTTTAAATTGTTGACTCAGTTTGCTTTTCATAATGACTTTATATGATACAGATAATTTAGTCTTGGAGAAAAAAACCCCATAAACCAGATAAGGTGCAGATCTGTGATTAGAACTGTCAGCTCTGGGGTTAAACAAGCTTGTGAAAATCGTGTGGCCACTACTCTTAAATGCTTAGAAAATCTTTATTTATCTTTGGGGTACTCAGGCACCTCTGTTCCAGTCAGAATTTTATGGGAAATAATAGCAAAGAGAAATTAGCTTAATTTCCTTGGAAAAGAGTTCAGGATAGTTCTTCCCAAGATTCAAAGAACAGTGCATTGTCCCCTATGTACAAAGAAAACATCAAATGTGTTTTTTTCCCTAACCAAAGTATTTTTTTTCCTTCTTGCGATAGCTGCTCTCCTTTGGTGAGAAACACAGAGTACTCATCAGTAAAATAATTCTAGAAGTGAAAGCAGTGTCTGCAAAACTAGCAACTGATTTTCCTTCACTAGGCTCAAGCATAGATCTAGACAGAGTGCAAACTATAATGGAATCCATGGGATCTAAGTTGTCTCCAGGTGCTCAGCAGCTCATGGACATGGTCCGGTGTCAGCAGAAAGTAAGTGACTTCTCCACAAACACAAACTGCCACTTCACCAGCTAGGAGTGTTCCAAAGAGATTTTGGGGTTTTTTAATCCGCACTTACTGCCATTTTCATCCTGATTTGTCTTCTGCCACTCAAATGAGTGCAATGAATAAAGGTTGTGTACTTCAGGATTAGTAGTCTTATATGCACTGTGGTAATTTTAAGCTTCACTGCCACTCTGCTCTCCTTTTACCTGTTTCCACTGTCACTAATGGGCATTTTCCCTGGAATGTTAGGGGTGTAGATGGATTGGTTTGTCTCTAATAATGGTCATTTATAACCATGTCACCTTTAAAAGGAATGTTATTTAGATCCTAATCCTGCAAAGTGGGCTGTATCAACAGAATCCTGAATCCATCTGATGTTAATAATTCAGTTTTGGGGGACACAGCATGGTAAAAATGAAGTCAGTAACGCTCTTTTCTACTTGAACACTGACAAGATAATTAACACTTCATATTTACAAGCAGTGTAGTTCAAAACTACTTTTAAAATCTTTACTAGTAGAATGCTGAGCTATAAACTATCTATTGGTATTGCTGTATAATTTCCAGTATATTTGAATACTCAAATATTAATGTTATTGTTTTTCTCCTCATCAGAACAGTTTTCCTTTTGGGGATAAACTCAGTTGGATCTTGGGGAAGAATTCTGACTTTGGAGGTGACCCTGCAGTAGATGGAATGCGCAGTGCAGCTCTTCAGTCATCACTGAGCCCATCAGCCAGTGAAACTTTGCCTGTGAAAAATCATTTAACAAGTGAAGCAGTGTATAAGGGTTTAAAAATAACTCGTGATCTGAACTCAGAGGTACCTGAAAGAGAGAACATTTTGGATTCTGAAAGAATTCCTACCCAGCAAAACACAGTTGACCTCAGGAATGATTTGAAAGTTGTGGGATCTTTGCAAGTGCAGCAACAAGCAGGTGAAACTCCAAACGTGGCCAACCCACAGGTGCTTCTTCCTTTCCTTCAAAACTTGTGCACTCAGGTGAATCACCTGCGGCTCAAGGATGGAGAGAGGCACCTCGGGAAGAGTGCAGGGGTTAAAGAGGAAGCTGTTCAGAGTGCTGGGTGAGTTAAGTTTGGTGAATCTCTCAAAGTAGTACTGACAAGTTTAAACAAAATGCATAATTTAAGCATTTTTCTTCTCATTAGCAGCAGTAGTGAATCTTAGAATATGTGGTTTTGAAGGCTGTGTGGTGATGAGCATTACAATTTTTCAGATGAGCTGCTTGAATGTAGGAGTTTTTCAGAAGAAATCACATCATTTGTTGTTACTAAACTGTTTTGTCTTCTACCTCCATTTAATCTAAAAAGGATGTTTCTTCATACACGTTTAGCTTGTCTTTCTCATCTACTATATTTTAATTTTGATTACTTTTACCCCTAAATTCTTACATCTTCCCCTTTTCACACCATGTGGCACAATCTTTCTGCTGTTCTTGGTGTGTATCATCCCACTGATGTTCCTGTTCCTCCTCATTGCTGGCAATTACAGTGCAGGTGTCACAGTTACCCTGTTTGATACCTCAGGAACAACAGTGGAACTCATGAAGTGTAGGAATCAGGATTTAATGGAGACTGCAAATGCAAACCCAGAGAGTTGTGTAGTTTGGATAACTCTTGAAGCACTTTTCCTGACAAGGACAGTCTGCCATGCTGACTGAATACAAACTCTGTGTATATTGTTGACCTGTGTGGATTTTGTTTTATGTAATTAAGCTCTTTAATGCATAACTGAGCTTTTGAAAAAACAAGGTTAAAAGAAGTTGACTATATACAATAGCATGTTTATGAAAAAAAATTGAGATTTTAAGTGTGGCAAGCAGGGTACTAAAAACCTAATACCTTCCAAAGTTCATTGCCTAATAAATGAAATGTTACATTTAAAAGATGTTCAGGTGCTCAGATCTCTATATTACCCCTTGTCATTAAGAAATATGTTATTCTTATATTTCTTTTCTTACAGAGTGGAACAACAGCCTATTTGCTCCTATTTGGAAAAGATCATTTCAAAAAACCTGGATCTGATGGAGAAGAAACTAATGGACTATATTGACTGCCAAATGCAGGCTCTTCAGGCACACATAGACAATAAAATGTTTCTCTTGATGGACTTGGTTCAGAACTCAAAGCCAAACAAAATTTCCCAAGCACACTATGATTCTAACGAGGGGTTTTCTAATGGAGAGAGATAGAGGGATTCAGAGGTAGGGTTTCAATGTGAATACTTTAGGAATAATTACACTTTACAAAACTTAGTATTTATGCAGTTAAAACTATAAAGAACCTCAGTGTTGTTAACTTGCATTTTGTTACTGTAATTCTATCCACTGTTGTACACACTTGTTAGTTTTATGAAAGATCTTAAGGACGTGTTTTTTCCTAAATATAAGAGTTTTGTATGCCCTTTGGGGCTTATTTATTTAAAGAACATTGCTAGAAGCTGTATGAACAGTTCTCCAGTTCCAGTTTGAACAATGGAGTACTCTAAATAAACTGAGTTACTGCTTATCTTTTTACCTACATGTAATCAGTTCACTTTTTTTGGTTGTAATAATTTTTGATGTGAAATGTGTTGTCAGTAGAATAGAATGTAGCTTGTGCTTTTGCTTTATTGGCCCTCCTGTTGAAGACATTTATTATTCCATCTCTAGAAAGAAGGTTGGATTGTCATTGCCTGATTTGGGCAGTTTGTGGGGCTGTCTTTAGAGAGCTGGGGAAATGTGAGCCCGGTCTGGGTTCTTTGGAAGCCTTCTTGTCTGTACAGGCACCTAAATTAGGAATCCAGGCTCCTTAAGAGATACCTAAAACAAGACTCTGATACTTTTTTCCCTCCTGAACTACCTGAGTGTGCAGGAACAAGTGAAATGAATGCAAACTCAGCGGAGTTTATCCATGATCCTAAGAAGTGCAGGTGCTTCATTGATGGTTCCTCTCAAGTCTGGGATGTTGTTCCCAGACAGGAAGTGCTGGGGCAGCTCCCGAAGACCAGAGCAGTTTTCCTTACTGCATCACACTTCCTTTAACCCTTTGGGAGGATCAGTTTTGCTGTTGTTTGGGGAGGTGGGAATGTGACTCCAAATCCCTCTTCTGTGGAAGGTTGAGTTTCAAACTCCACCCTGTTTGTTGCTCTTGGATTCTGGGGTGTGCACCATTTTAATAGAAGGGTGTAGGGACTTCATGGTAAACCCCTTAGGTGGGTGCACAAACATTTTTGTCAAAAGCTATTGATGTGGGAAGCAAGTGTTGACTCAAAAGCAGCATAAGCATGTATTGAGCCAGTATCTTTATTTACTCTGCCTGATATTTTCTTCCCCAGGAAATACTAAAACAAGATTCACTTTTAGAGATGTTTAACATTTTGCCCTTCAGTTCCCTATATAAGACCTGTTGTGCAGAAATCAATAAAATCTCCCAGATAAACTGCTTTCAATACCTGTGAATTCTATTGAGTTGCCTTCAGCAAGAGTCAGAGCAGTGAAGAGAGGCAGGAGGATGATCTGCCTGAGCAGCTGCATTTTTAGGGCAGCTGGAGAGGGCAGGTTTTGGCTTTTCTGACTTTTGTAACCATCCTGTAGCACAAGGTGTTGTGCAGGGAGGGCTTTGTCTGTCAGTCACTGCTTCTTTTTAACATAAATGAGAAAGTAACAGGTGGGCCCATTCTTTTCACAGGCATTTTTTACTGTGTGGAGTAAGTTTAAAGTGCTTTTATCAGCCTTTGTGGTGCAAAGCACATTTTTCAGTGGATTTCATTGAGAGGCTGTTTGGGGGTGTTGACATGAGCAGGAATGTTGTGGAGGGGATTGACAGATGCCCTTGGGAGACAGTTGCAGTTTTCTTTTAGCACTGCTCAGCAGGAGCTTGGTTTCTCCCACCTCTGTTTTGACATTTCTTCCTTTAGGTTACACTGGGCAAACCATTCCCTGTCCTTGCTGAGGATCCTCAGGTTGTGAAGTGCAACTATTGTAAAAGAATTGTCATGGGTATATTGCTAAAACAGCCAGGGGTGAGCAAGGCCAGGTTCATGTTTGTCACAGATTAAAACAAGAAGATTGCACTGCAACCACTTTGCAGACAAAACCATTTTCTTTTATAAGCAAACTGATACATAATGCATTTGTAATAATACTGTATTTCTAATCTCAGACCTATGCCTCCTTTAAAACAACTCTCTCTGGTCTTTAGCTCACTTTAAGGATTTTGAATGCAACTGTCTCTTCATCCTGAAATGTACTCAAACTGCCTTTGAGTGTGGAGGCATTGAATACATGTTTAAAGATGTTGCACAGCATTTGAAATCCCTTTGGCTTCTGGAAATGCTAAATTTGCATTTATTCTGTGTAGTCTTTTGTTTCTTAAACCCACACAGTACTTGCAAGGAATTTTCAGATGTTACCATCCCTTTTGTGGCTGGCTGTGAGTCTGCAGTGAATGTGTGAGCTGGCATGTGGATCCCTGCCTGTCAATGCTGTGTCCAGCAGAACCAAATGCCCTTTAAATCATTACCTGGGAGAAGCAGAGCACAGGGTTTTGAGTGTGGTGGAGTTTTGTATGAACTGAGCACGCTTAGAACTGAAGGAACATTGAGGGGGAAACAAAGTCTTGATGAGAAAAAACAGGCAGTCGATGCAATTCTTTTTGTCACTGAGAGTATTTACTGAAGTTTAGGCTTTTACACATCCTCTGTACAGACCCGAAAGATCTGAAATTAAAAGACCCAAGTCCAGTTAAGATTAAATACCTTTAGCTTTACACCCACTAGCATAGCTCTAGAAATCAGCAGCAGATCTTGGAACTCAAGGAACGGGTCTAGAGGTGGTCAACATAATGCCATGGTCAGAAGCATCATTACTGGGGGACAATGATAATAACAACGCCGCCACCTGCGCTTCTCTTGGCTCTTCTAGAGCCTGGGAACTGAGGGCCTCTGTTCCCTGGGTAGGGTCTGAAAGGAGGGATCCTGTTCCCTGGGTAGGGTCTGAATGGAGGGATGTTGTTCCCTGGGTAGGGTCTGAGGGGAGGGGGAGGTTGTGTGTAGCACCCTGACACTTTGCACCGTATGCAAGATCCGGGGTGTACAACAGCTCTGTAATGGTACTGGACAAGCCTCTGGCCTGATGAAGAGTACTTCCCACAGGTCGGGTCCCTTACACACCTGAAAAAGGAAAAAAGAACAAAACAACCCCACATATAAATTGTCATGTAATGATTGTGACATGCTCACTTTGTTTCCTCAGCTGCAAGAAACTTTCTTCCAAAAGTGTCCAGCTGCGTTGTTAACCACAACTCACAGCACTGAACTCCTGAACTGGGATGCCACCACATGGAATTTGAATGTCTGCTGTTGTGATGTACATCACGACACGTACAAATATCACACATCTAAAGCACCTAGTGGAATTTTGCTAATATATATTAAATCACACTATAAGCTGTACAATGATGAGGTAGTGGGATTTTACTGCACGCTCTGCTGGGGTCCATGCTTAATTAAAACAAACTAAAGGACAGCCCAGCCCTGGAAAGAAGGATTTTGCTTTGTGGAAGCTTAGAGCTGTCCTGAAGGATTCTCCTGGACAGCCAAGACAACACCAGCATCCCAGCCCCTTTGACATGTCTTTGAAACCCTGCCAGCATCATCTGGTGCCATAAATCGGTGACTTCAGCAAGAATGGCTCCAGGGACATCTGAACCAACAGGCATGCACCAAGAATGCTGCAGTAATAGTGGTGTTTTGCAAAATTTTAGTGTGAATAGTAATTGATAGTATGGGTATTACTGAGTAGTCAAATCAATTTGCAGCTGGGCATTTGAAGGGTGTAAGAAAATCATGTGAAATCATGTTTGGGGTATCCCAGCTTGGCTGGGGAATCTCACATGCATGAGTAAATATTTACCCTTCCAAAGTTATTTCTGGCATCCCAGGTCTCCTTGGCTGGCACAGTCTGTTCAGGTATTGCAGCAACTTCTGCCTCACCGAGTCAGGCAGGGCAGTAGAGTCTGCTGCAGAGGAAGGAATTGAGTGTTGGTAAAGCAGAGATAAACCCAGAGCAAAATGCAGCATGTATTAAATACTGGCCTGCTGTGCAAATTTAAACACAAGCCTGGAATAGCAGCTGAGTTGGGAGGAAATGGATTTCTCTCTCTTTGATGATGTTCCATTAAAAGCTCATTTCTCCCTCCTACGACTAAGAACTAACCCCGAGGTAACTCCTTGGAATTGTTCTCTCTTGGAAGAGGGTGAGTTTGCCAGGATCATGAGATGTCTCTGCCTGTGAGCTCTCCAGAGCACAGGGCACTGGGTGGACAGCAGCTGGCAGGCTATGGGACAACTTTTCAAACATTTTTTAACCATAAATGTTGCAGACCTGGGCCAGCTCATCCCCTTGGCACTCACCACTGAGGATGGTTCTGCTGCCAGCCCTGTATAAATAGTGTGTGATCCCTGGCTGAGCCATGGCATTCCCAATCTCTCTGCTTGCATCCAGCCTCTCCCACTTGCCCTGCACTCAGATCCCCTCTGCCAGTGAGCTGCCAGCCCTTCCCAGCCCACAGCTCTTTCCCAGAGTGTCCTGCCCTCAGGAAGAGAGGTCATTAAAAAAAAAGAAAGAATCAAATATCTTACCTGAGCCTGTAGTTGCTGCGTTTGTCTTTGGATGGGCTTTTAATACAGAAAAAAAGGTTAAAGAGTTAGCTGGTTGAGGAAAATATGTGCTTTTATGCCATC
Source organism: Horornis vulcanius (assembly GCA_013401035.1). Classification (NCBI taxonomy): domain Eukaryota; kingdom Metazoa; phylum Chordata; class Aves; order Passeriformes; family Scotocercidae; genus Horornis; species Horornis vulcanius. The sequence goes on along the minus strand of VZUA01021700.1, from coordinate 19,897 downwards.
AGTTAATAAACATTGTAATGAGGAGAACACGTTATGACTAGGAAATATAATTAGCAAGAGTTCTGAGGAATAAAATTATCATGGACAAAGGTTACATACTAAGGAAGGTGTTGGGGCTTGAGTACTACAAGTGACATACATACTACTGGCATGAATGGGAACAAGATTCTGTTTATCCCTCTGTGTGGGGCAATAATCCCATGCTCAAATGTCTGCTTTGCACCTGAAATTCAGTTTCTTGTATGTTTTACCAAAGCAGCCAAGTGCCTTTTATCAAAGTGTAGCTGATATGGCCAGAATCTGAAAGAAACCCTTGGTCTGCTCTCTGAGCAACTGAGGCAGAACGTTATCAATTAGTGAGCAGAATGTGCAATTCAGTTTCTTCAAAAGATAAAGCCCACTGTGGAAAACCAAGGTTCAAAGCAAATACCACTGAATATGTCAAAAGGATTCCCACTGACTCAGCTTCCAGTGGGGATGCAACTGGAAGTGCAGGGAGGCTGACTTTGTAGGAGGGAGGTGATCTAGGGGAAATCTGAATTTTTATTAGTGTAGTGGCTCTGCCCCAGTGAATTCCAATTCCTCAGAACTTTCAGCAGAGCAGGTATTCCTCCCAGATCAATACCAACAATTCAGGTCCCTCGATTTGTATGGAAGCCAAAAAAATTATCCCCAAAGTTCAATATTAATTTAATGGGATGGTGCATGCAGTGGAGACAGGGAGCCCTGCCAGCACATCATCAGACCCCAGCTTTGGCAGGGAATTAAGGGTACAGGCCAGGGTAAATCTGCATCACTTACTAGTGGCAATGGCTGTTGTTTCAGGAGTTGGAGGAACTGATGGAGCAGGTGAGCTTGTCTCTGTGAGAAGAGAAAATATGAAGTTAATCATTATCCATGTTCTAAATACATGGATGACTCCCAAAAATACAGTATACTGTTGATCACAGCTGAAGAAATGACCAGAAATAAATACCTGGGTTTTCCTCAGCTGTTGTGGGCTTGGTTGTGGCTGTCAAGGAGAAAACAAAACCACACTTCAGTATCTGTTCCATTACTGTGTGGGCAAAGCCAGGGCTGTCAAGGGGGTATGGAGCAGGATTTTACTCAAGCTGATGCTTGATCCTGAAATCATGACCAATATACTGAAGTCATACACACCTGCTGCTCCAGGTGTTGTGTCTTCTGCAGGGGCTGATCAGAGACAGGAGAGGAAAAAAAACTGCAGGTTAAAAACTTTTCCCAGTGCTGAGCAGGTGAGAGATGCCCAAACCTCACCAGACTTGCAGGTCTCATTTGAGGGCTGGACAATGGTGCTGCTGCCCAGGGCAAAGTGCCAGAGTGGGAGCAGCCTCAGTGGGAGGAAAACACATCCCTGTGCTGCCATCCCTGCCCTCCCTGTGACAGCTCTGGGAGTCTGGGGCTGTTTGCTGAACTCCACTTTGGGCCTGGGGTTGCTGGGATAAAGATTCTAGCATGCAGTGCCATGTGCTGGTGGGGCTGTGGGTGCCTTGGGGGGCACTGAACCTGTCCCCTCCCATGGCAAACACATCCCAGTGTGTGCAGTGAGTGGGGTGCAGCTCTGGGAAGTGCAGCAAGGCTGAAATTCTGGGAATGGGATGATCAAGTGCCAGTCTGAGTCTATATTGATGCTGTGTGCCTGCCCCTTCCCGAGTGCTTTCATCATGGCCAGTGTTTCTCCTTCCCCTTTTGCTCCTTTTTGTGTCTGGAAGCCAAAGGAAAGGCAATTTGGATTATCTCCAGTTCTAATCCCTGAGATTATATTATTATGGAGACAGGGAGGCAGTCAATACATGATCAGAGCATGGTAAACAACTAAACATTAAGACAGAGCAACACTTCATTACTTACAAGTAGCAGTGTCTTCTGGTGCAGCAGTGGATGCTGCTGCTGTGAGAAAGAAAAGATGAATTTAAATATTGTCTGCATTTAAATGTATATTTTTTCTCCCTTAGCATGTAGGCCATAGTTACTCTTTATTACTTACCAGGGGTAGTGTCTGCTGCTGCAGGATCAGGAGAAACTGTTGCTGAGAGAAAGAAAAGGTGAAATTAAATATTAAGTATATATTTTTGCTCTGAAACTTGGAGCATGTAAGCCAGAGTAATACTGCATTACTTACTAGTGGCAATGTCTTCTGGTGCAGTACTAGGAGAGGCTGTTGCCGTGAGGAAGAAAAGGTGAAATTAAATTTTATGTGAATCTTAAATGTATATTTTTTTTCCCCAAGACTGATAGCATGTATGCCCCAGTATTGCTGTTTTACTTACAAGTGGTTACATCTGCAGGCTCAGCAGTAGGAGAGACTGTTGCTGTGAGAGAGAAAAGATGAAATTAAATATTGTGTGCATTTTAAATGTATATTTTTTTCTACCAAGACCCATAGCATATAAGACAGAGCAATACTGTATTAATACAGAATGAAAAGGTGAGATTAAATATTGCCTGCATTTTAAAAATGTACTTTTCCTCTGAGACCTATAGCATTTCCTTATAGGAAATCAGGGTTGAGATATAACAGCAGTATGCTCCAGTATTGCTGTTTTACTTACAAGTGGTTACATCTGCAGGCTCAGCAGTAGGAGAGACTGTTGCTGTGAGAGAGAAAAGATGAAATTAAATATTGTGTGCATTTTAAATGTATATTTTTTTCTACCAAGACCCATAGCATATAAGACAGAGCAATACTGTATTAATACAGAATGAAAAGGTGAGATTAAATATTGCCTGCATTTTAAAAATGTACTTTTCCTCTGAGACCTATAGCATTTCCTTATAGGAAATCAGGGTTGAGATATAACAGCAGTATGCTCCAGTATTGCTGTTTTACTTACAAGTGGTTACATCTGCAGGCTCAGCAGTAGGAGAGACTGTTGCTGTGAGAGAGAAAAGATGAAATTAAACATTGTGTGCATTTTAAATGTGTATTTTTTCTACCAAGACCCATAGCATATAAGACAGAGCAATACTGTATTACTTAATACAGAATGAAAAGGTGAGATTAAATATTGCCTGCATTTTAAAAATATACTTTTCCTCTGAGACCTACAGCATTTCCTTGTAGGAAATCAGGGTTGAGATATAACAGCAATGGAGTATAATTTTTGTGGGATACCTTGCAATTTAAGGGATATGGCTGGGGTTTGTTTTTTCCCATCCTTTAAACACTGCCTGGTTCAGCCTCTCTCCCCACCCTTGCTGACCCTCTCACGTAACAGATGCTTGGCACAGCACCATTTCCCAGAACAGTGGCAGAGCTATTTCCTCAGCCCAGGCTCATTTCTGAGAGCTGGGTACTCACAGAACACTCCACACATTTATCTCCCTTTCACAGGGAAAGGCTCTCAGAGATCTGAAGTCCCAAATTAGTTTTATGGGCCTGGAGTGTATTTTTCTTTTAGGGAGAGGAATCAGAGATGCTGCCAACAACATAATCTGAGTCCCTCCTGGTTTGTGGCCATCATAAACTGCACCAGGTGCACACACCTGCCTCACCCCTTGAGAGTTACCAGGTTTTCATTTTGGGATCCTTTGCTGTCACCTGGCAGCCTTTTGTGACCAACTAATGCACATCCAACCCAGATGAGGGCTGTGTTTCCTGGGACTCCTTGTCCTTGATTCCTTTTTTCTGGCCCTGCTCAAAGCTCCTTCCACCCCAGCACAGTGCCAAGCATTTTCCTCTGCAGGAACTGGCTGTGAGGAACTGTCAGCAGCAACTCAGTTCCCCTAGACCCAGTTCTAAACAAGACTGCTAAAGATGAGATAATTGAGAAAAATGCTAATTAACCTGCTGATCCAGGTGCTGAGTATTCATCAGGGATGGTGAAGGGTGTTAAATAGAAAGTTTAGGGCTATTTTAAGGCTCCATTAGCTGTCTAAATCCAGGTGGGCATAGTAAGAAAGAGGCAGATTAAAAATTCTCTATTCAGATCCAGCCTTGAATTGTAGGCAAAAATGAATTTGTTATTCAGCTTTAGGAGGGAGGCACCTTTCCCATAAAAGTTGCTAAATAAATTATTTCATTAAACTGAAATATGATCAGCAATCTGAAATTTTTAGGGGGAATTTTTCAGCAAATAAAGGACTGATTAAATAATAGTCTCAAGAATTTTTATTGTCTTCACCTGAACAGCTGCTTTTCACTTTCAGCAAATCAATAAAAGAAAATAATGAATATCTGTATCTCTTCAAAGAAAATTCTTTGTTAAGTGTAGAATATAATCAAAGGAGTCAACGAGCACTGAATTTTTCTGAGACTTTAACACAGTTTACCTTCATTATGTACAGATTTAAGTAATAACGTTAGTGCAGCTGGAAAGGAGCATTTTTTTTCCCTTTAACCATCTAACAGCATCCCTGTCACACACAGTGTCTATAATTAAAATGAAATTGCCTGAATGAGGAAGGGAAGCAGCAAAATCTGATCAAAGCTCTGTGAAAGAGTCTTCTAAGAAGGAAAATTTTTGTTTCCATCCTTTTGAAAGTGAAATGACTGTCAGGAAAAAGGCAAAAAAAAAGAGTGACTGATATTTCTTTACTGTCTGGTAAAATTCTGGTTTGAACATTTTCCTTAAATACCTAAAAATTATTTCATAAATTCATTAAAGCAGATCACTCATTAAAAGGTTGCAACGTGTACTACAAGATAGATGCCAGGGTAAGAGTTTTCCCAGAAAAGAGCGTGGGGAAAGGTGGGACATGGGCACATTGCAGCACCAGCAGCTGCACCTGGCTCTTCCTCACCTTCCCTCACTGTAGGCTGTGGTGCTGGAATTGTTGATGGCTCAGGGCTGCCTGTGGCTGGGGCAGAAGTGCTCAAATTGCCTGCTGCTGTGGCAGAAGGGTCTGTTGAAACTTTGAGGGGAAAAAAAAAACAACAACCCAGGAGGAACAATGAACAATATTGCCCAGCGTGAACAGGAAGCAGAATTAAATTTTGATTAAACTGTTTGGATTTCTCATGTTGCTAGAAAAGTGTGAGTTATCACCACATAACTCCACAACAAATAAATATTTAATAGTTGGATTTTTAAGCTTCTTTGCTACTAGAGAATGAAGAAAAATATTCGTAGCCCTCCTTGTTAAACTTCTTTGCATAATTTTTGCATAGTCTGGCTGTCCCTTAGCTCACTTAGGTTCCAAATTGATTTTGCAGCTCAGACTTTGCCTGTGCAAGCTGTGCTTAGGAGTCCTGGTGTAGTTACTGCCTCAGGCTCTTCATCCCCTGAAGTGCATGCAAAGAAGGGTTTTGAAGGGACTGTGCAAGCGTTGAGAAAATACATTACTGGAGAAAAACATCAGTCAGTGATAGAAAATGGAGCTGATGATTGCTGATACGCTTTTGATTTATGTCCTTGAAGGAAAAGAGACTTGGATTGTAGCCTCTCAAATCTGGTCACCTGAGTCAAAATACTCAGGCGAGGTTGTATTTTGTTAATATTGAATATAAGCTGAAGGTTTCTTCACTGAGACAACGAGCTAGCAGTTGGCTGAACTTGAGGTTTATTAATTTACTTTAATCCTACCAATGTAATCTATTTGGGCCAATCTCAGGCACTATTATTAGATTTTATGGCATCGTGTCTGTATCTTACCTTCAGCCAGTGTGGAAAGGATTTCTGCAGCTGGGGTTGTCTCATCTACCAATGCAGCAGGTGTCAAGTTGGGTTCTGAAGTGTTTTCAGAGGCTGTGAGAAAAACAAAGAAACGTGGAAATAAGAGGGAAAGAGCACTCAGGGAAGGCTGAAATCAGCTCCTGATGAATTTAAATGCTTGCAGATTCCATGGTGTGGATTCAAAACGTGCCCCATGCAGCTCCCCTCACAGCTCCCACCTGGCTGGTGGCAGCAGGTCAATGGCAGGGTGGCCACATTCACAGACAAACATGAGCTGCACTGAGAGGTGCTGATTTTGCAGCACATTTTGGCTCCACTCAAGTTCCCTCCTAACCACGTTTTTGTGGCATGTTGTGCAAATGCCCTTTACCTGTCTGTGGGGTAGTTGGGATTTCTGATGTCCTGCTCTCTTCTGTGGTGGAGAGGAGGGAGGCCGTTGTGCTAGGGGAAGCTGAAAGGGTGAGAAATTAAATGGCTGCAAGCAGATATTAAAAGCTTAAGAGTGATTTCAAGGGCTTGTGACTTGATTTAGGTCTCAGGTTTAACAAAAAAACCTTGATCTGGTGAGTGGTGTCCCTGCCCATGGGGGAGGGTTGGATCCAGGTGATTTTTAGGGTCCCTTCCAATCCAAACCATCCCATGATGATCAGTCTGCTGAACAGCTGGAGAGGCTCATCCCCAGCAGAGGGAAGTGAGGGCAAAAGCCTGTCTGTGGTCCTTAATGTTTCCAGAGCTTTTATGGATTTTGGACACACAGAATTACAACGATCTGGACAGTTTTTCTTTGCAAATTTTGAGTGTAAGCTATAACTCTGAGGTATTTATCAGTAAGTGTGTGTATCCCTGCCATGTCCTGATATTTTTCAAGTGAAGATGTTGGAAGGGGATTGTTCCTTCACAGAAGAGGGACTAAGGCCAGCTACATTGTCTGTTATGAATATTTACAGATTTGCACAATCACATCTTAATTTAGCTGAAAACCCCAAATTAACAGTGTTTTCTTAAAAAAGCACATGTAAAGTGGCTGTTCTTACCTTTGTCAGCTGTGGTTGAGATTTTAGGAGCTGATGTGGTAGTTTCCTCTGCGACAGTAGTGGGTGCAGAAGACACATCTGGGACGGGTTGAGGAAATACAAAGCAGAGAGAGTTTGGCAGCAATTAGGTGTGAACATGTGCATGAAAGTCTTGATGATGGTAAATAAATTTGGGCTTTGTGGGACGGTGAGTCATTGCACAGCCCTTTATTTTTTGATTACAAAAAAAATTACTTTCAAAAAAATTACTTTCACCTCACTTCGTATTTATTAACAAAAGCAGTCGGTCTTTGTGTTGTTCCTGAGTGCATTGTTTCACTCCTGGAGGTGCAACAGTCATTTGGAAAGGTGCAAAGGAGCCATTGTAAGGGAGAATAAAGCATGAGATGTGTCTTTGCACTTCCAGCCCCCAGGTGTGCCTCACCTTTCTTGAGGGTTGTCACGGTCTCTGGAGCAGGAGATGTCTCAGTCTGTGCTGGGGTTGAGCTGGGAGCAGGGGAGGAACCTGCAGAGACATCACAAGGATCTGTGACATCATTCACACTTTGGGTTTCACAGGAAAGAAAGCCAAACCCCTGGACTTCAGCTTTTGGTCGTGTGGCTCAGAATGACATCTCCCAGTAGTCATTGAACCTGGGAGGTTCGTGTTCCTCCTGCCTGCTTTAAACAAATCACATTTGCATCTTGTTTTTCAACCTTGCCTTTGCCAGCAGGAATCAGGGGTTCTGTGGTAGTTGTCACAGTTGCCATTGTGTTAAAACCTCAAGAATAAATGGTTTTGGGAACCAGTTTTCATTTCTGTTACAAATAATAAAACATATACTCATGCTTCTATGATTCTATGTGGTAGAAAACTGCATTTTAACACCAGCCCTTCTGTGACTGTGTGTTGTGAGGAGCATAATTAACACCTAGAAATCCCAAGAAACATTGGTAAAGTCTGTACTTTTAAGGTTTCCACGGTGTTATGATGATTTCAGCAAAAAAAATGGAATCAGAAACTTAGACCTGGAGTATAAAGGCTTGCCTCATGTTTTCACTAATTATTAATAGGTCAGTGGCAAATACAGTTTGTATTAGCAATGTAGAGAATAATGAAAATATAAAGAAATAATGTTGCAGTAGATGAATAAATAGTAATTTGGAGCACTAACTTGTAATTCAGAGCATGTGTCTTTGTAGAAAACTGTCTGCCAAGGGGCTGTAATCACACGATTTTTTGAGTAAAAAATTAGACTCTGAGCATTGGGGAGACTGTAAAGAGATAATTTTGGGACTCCTGTACCAAAAGCTCAGCCTTACCTGTCGGTGCAACTGTGGAGTGCAATGCATCTGTGAACAGCAAAAGAAGGAAAAATTTACTTTATTGGGTGGTTATTTATATTATAGATTTATGACAAGAATTATTCCTGTTTCCACTCACACATGCCTGTTTCACAACTGGATGGGCCTCTATCTTCTCCTTACTCTTTGCCTTTCTTATCTTGGGGATTGGCTGTAATCAGATGTTGACTAAAGTGATCCTGAACCACCTGCTTCTCACTATTTTCATGCTCAGGGCTTGCTGTCCAATCTTTTTATTTTGTGCAAGACATCCTTTTACTCCTCAATCACTTAAACAGAAGAAGCCCCCCCTCCCCTCCACATTTCAGCCCTGGCCTGATTTCCAAGTTCTACCTTGATGTTTCTCGTATTTATGGTGAACAGGATAGTACAATTTTCCTTATTTTTATTTTTACCTGAGCAGATGACACCAACATCCTCATTGAGTCCACAGTTGTGCTTGCCCCAGCCGGCGTGCCGGCAGTCCCAAAGGTGGGATTCAGTTCCTCTACACTGCACATCATCCAACTGGATAATTTTCCCACTGGGGCCAAAGTAAGACAGTCCCAGGACAGAGAGGGCTTGGCCACAGTTAAGTTGTCTGCACACAACGTTGGCACTGTTCATACTGAAATAATCATCACAGACTGAGCCCCATTTTCCATCATGATAAACTTCAACCCTCCCGGCGCATCGGTCCCCTCCAGATTCCAGTCTCAGCTGTGGTTGTGGTGGAGCTAAAGCAAAAGTTGACAGGTAAATCTCAATTTGTTTATTTATAGCTAAATCTCATTGTGTTTATTTATAGCTAAACTTCTGATGTCTAAATTTGAATCCCCGTGGCTCTGCTGTCTGCAGGGCCTGATCTGTGCTGGTGGGGAGTGGCTGGCTGTGCTGCTGAGGCACAGCTCACCCAGGGCTGGCTCAGGGAGCTCTGCACATCTGCCAAGTGTGTTCACACTCAGGAGCACGTCTCTTACCTTTCGGATGGAATTTTTCTTTAATCCAGTCGGAAAATTTGTTCCATATTGAGTTTGGGTCTTTGTCTGGCTGGTTCCACCAGGTTCCGCTTGCTGTGGCAGAGAAGGAAATGTGTTAGCCCTGAAGTAATCCATCATACTCTAGTTTTGTAAATAATTCTATGCAGCCAGCCCTTAATCTACACTCTCTGAAATCACCTCTTTTTGTAAGGGGTTGGCAAGTTTTTTTTCATGGTGCCTATGGTGATAAATAAAGTTCAAATTATCTCATTCAATAGCAAGATTGTAAGTTTGAAGGAGCACGTCATGCAGAGCATATTTCCACCTAGGTCTGGCAGATTTCTCTGTGTTTCTTTCCCCCTCTTTCTCTACATTTTAAAATGTACTGTATAGAATAATTTTAATTAAAACTAGAACATTAGAAGAAGAACATTTAGAAAACAACTTCCACAAGCTATTTTCCTCACGGGAAAAAAACCCCAAAGGAACATTCTTCAGCCTTCCTCAATCTGTAACTGAAGAATGTAAGTTATAGAATAAATGTAACTATAATATATGTAAATATATTTTGAAATATAGTATCTTAATATTGCATATATTATATATATTGATTTATGTATTTGGAAATACTTATATTTTGAAATACATATATTTTGGAATATATATATTTTGAAATACATATATTTTGAGCTACANTTGAAGGAGCACGTCATGCAGAGCATATTTCCACCTAGGTCTGGCAGATTTCTCTGTGTTTCTTTCCCCCTCTTTCTCTACATTTTAAAATGTACTGTATAGAATAATTTTAATTAAAACTAGAACATTAGAAGAAGAACATTTAGAAAACAACTTCCACAAGCTATTTTCCTCACGGGAAAAAAACCCCAAAGGAACATTCTTCAGCCTTCCTCAATCTGTAACTGAAGAATGTAAGTTATAGAATAAATGTAACTATAATATATGTAAATATATTTTGAAATATAGTATCTTAATATTGCATATATTATATATATTGATTTATGTATTTGGAAATACTTATATTTTGAAATACATATATTTTGGACCTATGAATTTGGACTGAATTTTTGAAGTAGAAGACAAATGGTCAATTCTATGGTACAAAACTCATCAGCAATATCCGAGGAGAATCTCTGCCACCACTTCCCAGCAAGCAAGCCTGTATTAGCAAATAATTCTATTTCTAAGCTAATTAGCTAATTCTAAGTAACGTTTCCCTGCAAGCATGAAAAAAATTTCAAGGCAGTACCTGGTTCAGACAGGAGAGTGGTGCTCAGCAGAAGCAGCCAGGTGAGATGCACGTGAAGGTCCATGGTCGTTGGGGGTGGTCTGCTCTAGCCCTGCACTGCTGCAGAATTTATACCAAATGGGTTCTGGTCTGCATCAAAGGCGGGTGCTGTGCAACCTGATCCCTCTCCCTGAACATCCAGATGGATGCCAAGGAAGTGATTTAGTGAGGATTTTCCTTTCAGAGGGTACATCCAGACATCCGGATGAGGAGATCCAGCTCAGGGAGCTGTTCCTGGCTGGCCACAGAGATCTTCCCAAACACTCCCCGGGCACCTTTGTGGCCCTGTGTTGATGGCTGTTCCAGGAAGCAGTGATTTACTTTTGGAGATTAGGCTGTTTGGTAAGGATTCTCATGCCACCCATTAAGACAGTTTCCAATTTACAACCATATTAACCAGATTAAATTGATGTGAGGATTGTGCCAAAAGATTAGCATCCTAAAAGTGCCAGGCAAGCCTCAAAGAAATTCTCTTTGTTTGCCAAAATTACTTCGGTAAGAAGCAGTTTTTCTCATTTTCCTGACCTCTCTTTAACCTGGGAAAAGATTCCTCCATCATGTTCCAGATCTTCAGTTTCTGCCTGACTTGCAGCCCCCAGAGCAATAAAAGAGCTTCCAGTCTTCTCCCTGGTGTGAGGTGATGGTGTCAACACCACCATGGCCTCTGATATCCTAAAGGGTGCCTCCAGCTCTACCTCGTTTTGTCCTGTCAGGGAGAAGAGAGTAAAAACATAAAGCTACAGAGAGTAAAAAAAAAAAAAAATGAAGCTGAGTTGTCTGAACTAAAAATGAACATAAATTCTTTCTTTTCATTAATGCTTTTCTTATTTTTATGGCACAGTACAGCTCTATTTGGAGCCCTGATATAGGGATAGAAGGTGACATGGAAGGAACATGCCTGAGTGCAGGACTCTTTAGATTAAGAGGCATCAAGGTTTGCTTTTTCATCATTCCTCAGTGTCCTTTACAAAACAGGTCCCAAGGAAGTCGTGCAGAGGGTAAATCCTGTGTGCCAGGAACCAGCAGTGATGACAGCAGGGCTGACCTTTTGTGGTCTTGAAAAGCAAAGCTGTTCCCCAGAACATCTTAAAGAAATCTATCAAAATCTGCTCCTGGGGAACGAACAGGGTTTGTAGTGACAAAGCTTCAGGCTGGAGGTTCGTGTTAATCTTTCTTCACAGAGTGAAGTTTTGCTGCACTGGCAGACCTCCCCCTCCCTGGAAATAACTTTATTTAGTGTTGTAATTTCTGTAAGTATCCCAGCCTAAAGGGGCTAAAAGCAGAGGGGAAACGCGGAGCTGTTCTGGTGGCTGCTGCCGCTGGAGGGCAGCGGGGCCCCGTCCTTGGGAAGCGAGCACGGGGCTGGGAAAAGATGCTCCGACACCTCAGAGCTGCTGTGGCACCCATAAAGATGTTCCACCCGAGCAAATCCCTTCAAAAGTACGCATATTTGTAAAGAATTTCACTAAAGAGCTTTTGAAGGAATAAACTAGGGCTGACTGCCTTTCTCCTGTACCTGTATTTGTTTATATTTCTCATTCCCTGAGGAAAAAGAAAAATCACTGATGGTGTGTGAACTCACTTTTTCTCAGGCTATAGCAGCAATGTATTTGTTATTTCAACATCATACTGCACTCCTGATAACTTTTCTTATGTGGTAAGTGCTGGGTTTTGCTGAGCCCATTGCATTCCCAACAATCTGGGGCAGGCCATGTCCAGTGTCTTGCCACAGTGAAGGTGTTCCCAGTGCCAAACCCAGTTCTGTACCAGCCCCTTCCCCAGCTCTATTCCTTTCCCTGGACACTCTCCAGCCCCTCAATGTCTTTGTTATCCTGAGGGACCCAAAGCTGATCCCAAGATCTGAGGTGTCCCAGTAGTGCTAGCACAGGGGATGGTCACTGCCCTGGTCCTGCTGGCCTCACTAGGGCTGGAACAGGAACTGTTTTCTCTCTGACAGCCTTTCCACTAAAGTCCACTGAGTTCTGAAGTGAAATGTGCTTTTGAGGAATTATTAGAGAGAAGGCAAATCCCAGCTCAAGTAAATCACATCCTCAGTAACATAAGCTGCAAAGCAATTGCCTGTATTTGTGGTGAATTCATTGTAAAATGAAAAGTTCATGTATGAAGCCACTGTCTTTGGACAAAATTGAGTATTGAGTGCTGGGTCCAGCTTCCCAGTCCCAGGGGAGAATTCCCTTGGGATAAGGATGTCACATCCAGCCTCTGGAAGCCTCAGTGAGGAAAAATCTTTGTCAGAGGTGAAGGCTGTGCCAAAGTGTCAGTGTCAGTGACCTTGGCCCCACACAGGGCAGGAGGGGTCATTTCATCCTCTTACCCAGCTAAGGCTTTGTGTCAACACACCTTGCTTGTCTTGGCTTGTGCTGCATCCCTGCAGCTTTTCCTGCCTTCCACTTTCGTGTGGACAATGGTGTTAATGGAGAGCTTTTCTCAGCTCCCAGCAAATCCCTTTGACCTCAGCAGTACCATGGGCAGGGTCACACAGAGTGCCACCAGTGCCCTTTGAGCATTTGTCATCACAAACACGGGAGTGGCCTTGGGGTGCCAGGGACTGAGCTGTCACTGCTGTTGCCTTTAAATTTAATTTAAATTTTGGTGGTAAAATCAGTGCAGTGAGACACATGAAATGTGCAGTGTAACTCGCTCCCAGTGCAGAGAAGAAGACTCTGTAGTTTGCCAAACTTGAAGTGATTTACTCCCAGATGAATAGTGGTTATGAAATTAGTCATAATGAAATAAATTACCTGTGTTAGACAAATGATAGTGAGTATTTATTGAGATAGTTACAATGAAGTATTTAAATTAATAGAGCAAAATCAAGGTTCAACTCATTGAGACAAGGGTGACCAAGACATGAGGTTAATCAAGCCAAAGCAACACAATGTCACCATGACTTCCTTATACCTGCATTTTCTTTTCTTCTTGCATTTTAATATGATTTAAGGGCCTTTGAGTTTCATTAGGAAGTGCAAAAATTCTCTTAGTGGTTTCTTTTTTTGTGTGAGGAAAATTCAGATAACAGATAATATTAAAAATGCTGTTTTATGCAACATCTTTCCTTTTTTAAGACTTGAAACTTTTAACAATCTCATCCAGTGGAGGTTTTTCTCAGTCCTGTGAGAAATCAGATTTATATTTGTTTCATATATTAAATCTCCTTAAATATTAAAAATCTATGGTTAGCCTCGTGAAAACTCAGGTAAATCAGAATTATTGCTTTCATTGTGGTCAAAATACATTGTATTTTAAGTTTTACCTCATGCATAAGCTACTGAAGAAACTTAGTAAGGTGCAAATCAGTAATAATTAAAAGAGCAAATTTTTTATTGTAGGGAATTTTTTTCAAGATAGAAATGGTTGGATAAATATGAAATTGAAAATGCCAGGTATTTCAGTTCCCATAGAAGCTGTCAGAGGAGGAAATAGACAAAATACACATTTTAGCAATTACAGTTTCTGTAAAATTAACTGTGTTTTTAGAAATACAGTTAATCTTCTGGTTCTTTACCCAGAGGGTGTCTGGACACTGGAACAGCTCCTCTGGTTGCAACATCAAACCTACCAGGGGTCTAGAAGTGTCTGGACAGCTTTATAAATCAGGTGGTTTAATTGTAGGTATTCCTGTGGAGAGCAGAGAGCTGCACTCAAACATCATGGATTGTTTCCAAACCAAGATATTCTATAATTCTATGATAACATTTCTTCTTTTTTGTACAATCTGTTTTGTTTCATAAAGTACCCAACAACTGGATAATTAATTATGAGCTGACTGTCCTTGCTAACAACTTGAAAAATCAGTGGAGAACAAGACTTTGAACTTTTTTTACCATCAGGCAGACATTAAAAACGTCAAGGTTAAATTTGGGTAAGGTCCTAGAAGGGCCAGAAGGTCGTGGCATGTCCTTCAGAGGGATCTGACACAGCTCTGGTTCCTTTTTCTTGCTTCCTGCCCCTAAGCTGCAAAGGAGTCGTGACTCTAAACCTTTGCATTTGGTTTATCCTGGTTATCTCGCTCAAATAAATGATCCTCAGGTGTTCAATAAAAGCTTTGTCAAGGTGAGATATGTGGGATTAGGACCTTAAGTTCAGGAAAAGTCTCCTGTGTGAAAGTTTGTTGGTTCTGTGAGGGCAGAATGTGCCTCGGGATTGATTTTGTTGCTCCTCCCAAGCCTTGCTAGTGAGCAAACAGAGTTGGCTAAAGGAGGTTACAGGTGACTAAAAAAGTGGGATAATAATATAATAGGATGGACTCTGAGCAGCACTGCTTAAAATGCTCTAAAAGATTTTGGATCTTAGTTGAATGGAAGTTTGCCATGTCAAATATGGATCAAAAATAAAGAAAAAAGAGGGAAACGTTGCATAGGACAGAGATTTAGTGTCAAAATGGGTACCAAGAGAGGCATAATACTGTTCAGAAATGTGTTTTATAGTTCAGGGGAGCGCTTTTCAATTTGACAAAATTAAAATTTCACTGTGGCTCCCCTTGAGCAAGCAAAGGTGTTGCCTTGTGCAGAAGCAAATGGCACTGGCATCACTTCTCTCCATACCTTGTGAGAACACTCCCACAGGTATTTTTCATTCCTCCTGCACTGCACATCATCCATGACAATTTTTCTTGGGCTGTGAGCAAAAGTGACATCTCTTGAAGGTGATGCAGCATGTTCACAAACCTGCTGGTTGCAGACAGCTGCTGTATCACTTTTACCTCAGAAATCACCACGAATGTTCCCCCAGGCTCTTTTGCAAAATATTTCAGCCTGCCCTTAGCACTGGTTCCACCCATTCACCACCTTCACTGACATTTATTTGAAAGAAAAAAAGAGAATTTTCCTGAATCTGGATATTTCATGAAAGGATAGAATCAGAAGTTTATGCCAGGTGGTTTTTGCTGCTTGAAGCAGTTTGTTCTAGGTCGTGTCTGTAAGAGCATTGAACACCTCCAGGGTTTTGCTCCGTACAAATTCAGTTCTAAAACATCAGAGCATGATATTAAATGCAATTACACAAATGTAAGAAGTTTGCCTCTTCCTTCAGATCCTGTGCCAGCTGTGAACTAAAAAATCAGTCACTTCTAGGTGGAGTTTGAGTCACTGCAGTAACAACTGCATCTAGCAAGGAAATGGGGTACTGCACATGGTGCTGAAGATATTGTTGGAACAAGAAGAATCAGAAAAATACACATTGTTCCAGGACTATTACACAGGTCTACAACAGAAGTCAGACCAGTCTTGAAATGCATTTTTTTATGACTACAGGGGAAAATATGAATTTTTAAAGTGTTAGTAGTAACAAGGTTGTATAAATGAAACAATGTGGTCACTAAAATGAAAATCCAAGGCAAATCAAAGTAAAACCAAAGGATTTGATTTGATAGGGTTTGATACTACAGAGGAAATGTTGCTGAAAGGCAAGAAAATGAAAGAGCAGCGAGAGGCAATGTAATTTCATTGTGTGGAGATACTTTTAACTTCTAAAACGTTCTAGTAAATTTTTTGCAGGAGCTCCTTTCTAGTAGCTTTTTTTTTTTTTTTTTTTTTGAGTACCTAAATAATTGTTTGAAGCCCTTCTCTTTTGTGGGATCAGTGGTTAACCTCTCCCCTTGGATATCCCACAGCAGCCCAAGAGGAACCAAGGAGAAAACACTACCAGGGCACCAGACTGCCCAATCTGCAGTAAACAAAACGCTATTTTTTTTCCAAAATGCAATGCCAGGAACCCCTCAAGACTGCCCCAATTTTAGCCTGTGTTTCAAACAGTTAATTCCCAGCTTGATTTTTGTCACCGCAGCTGTGACACTGCTGCCTTTGGGCAGCACCTCATGTGACGCCCGGATGAATCCTTGCGGTGCTGGCAGGGAGCAGCCCTCTTGTCCTCCCCAACAATGCATTCCTTAGCGAAATCCAGCGAACTCCTGGAACAAAGAGGGCTTGTCTCACGCTGGCAAGGCTCAGATCGAGTGTTTACTGTGTGTGCTCAGAGTGCTGCTGTCAAACCAGCGCTGGGCAGCCCGGGACATCGAAGGGAAATTGAAGCAGCAGGTTCTGGCTGCCCTCCTGCAGCTGGGGCTGCACCTTTGGATTTCTGAGCCTGAATTGGGGATATCAAGATCCAGCATTTGGGACAGAAGGCCTGGATTTGCCACATAGAACCATGGAATAGCTGAGGTTGGGAAAGACACCCTCGCATGGAGACACAGAGCCCTCGCATGAACACAGCTCAGTTTTCATCATAGCTCGTACAACAAGGCCCTGCTTGAATCCAGGCTTAGCAAGAGAAGATGGTGACTAATGCCAGATGCCTCCAAAACACCTCAACATCACCAGTCAGTCACTAGGAGGAAATAGAGAATCCACCTCTCTGAAATGATGGTTCCTGAAAACTGAGAAAAATACAGGAAAGAAAAAGTGGCAGCCTTTCAGACTTGGCAGGCTCTTTAGAACAGCAGCAGCACAATTAATGTCTATATTACACCCTGTGACTAATCTACTTATTTCAGAAAAAAAAAAAAAAAGGACAAAATTTGGTTGGATGAGTACCAGGTGATTCAGGAGGTGCTCCAAGTGCTCTAGGAAATGGAAACAACTCTCACTCCAGTGATCAGCTGGGTCACTGAGGAGTTTCTTCAGCCAGGAGAGGTTTCATTAAAATAGACTTCTTGTGTCATGAGACTGAAGAGAGAAGATCTCCTAATATTCACAAGCTGCTGTGGGAATTTTAGTGTCCTCTTTAGTTTTTACCATCTTGATAAAAACAGCCAAAAAAATTAAGAATACAATAGAGAGATTTTAGTGCAATCCTGTTAAAGCTTAGTTGTGACTTTGTGAGTCTGATGGAGTTAACTAAGAAAATAAAATTATCGGTTGAGTGAAATGATCTCCAGAGTATATTCCTTTAGTTATATAATTGGAATTTGGTGCAGGCAGTGTGGCTTGGGCATTAAAGGACTCCTAAGGCAGAAGTGGGAGTAGAAAGTTGTGCTCAGCTGCTGAATTCAGCCTGGTGTCACTGGATATCTGTGGAATTCCATGGAAAAGCATGGGGAGAAAGAAATGAAAACAAGAATAAAAGGAGTTTCTTACCCATACCCTGCAAACCCCAATTAGCTTTGGGAAATCTCAATCTACATGAGGATTTGTTATTAACAACTGGGAGATGAATCTACATGCTGGCTATGAGATGCAGGAACAAAACAGTGTTTATTTGTACCCAGTTATAAATATTTTTATGGTGGGTTCCTGGGAAGGAGGACTACAGAGCTGAATTATCTGCTTCATAATCCAAAATTAGAATAGAAGGATAAACAGGACAGGAAATCCAGCACACAGACAAGCAAACAAGAACTCTGTTTCTGAGCTTTGCTTCAACCCCAGTTCTGGCCAAAGAGGTGGCTTGGTAGCACTGGGAACAGCATAAAGTCAGGAACACATAGACCCCATGCAACTATTTTCTAAAAAATATATATGTACTTTAAATCAAATTGCTTTTGATCCCTTCTCTTCCCATTAAAGAAATCTTCAGGAGAGTTTCTCAGGGATGTGCAGTTTTGTCAGAGTGCTGAGCACTTTCAGCTGTTTGCTCATTCTCCCCTCTCAGCAGGATGAGAGTTGGGGAANAATAAAATAAAATAATAAACTGCCTTGAGCTCCCAAGCCTCATCACTGGCACAGGAGCACAGGGAGCTGACAAATCCTTGAAGAGCTGCTCAGAACCATCAGTGTTTTCTCAATATTATTCTCATCCTAAATCCAAACAGGGCACTGTGCCAGCTGCTAGGAAGAAAATTACCTTCCCTAGCCAGAAAACCAGTGCAGTGGTGTAATTCAGTCATTGGGTTGACACTTCTAAGGGATTTTTTCATGGTGCTGCAAAGGAAATATTTATTATTGGTGCTGAGATGATCAGCTGAGTGCACACTGCTGAGTGAACAAGCACATGCTAGATGGTTGAGTCGTGGCAGACACACCAGCAGGAAATAACCTAATACCAAAGTCAGTCAATTATTCAAAGGAAAAAAAGCTGCCAAGTGATGGTTGGTTGTGTCTTGTCTGAGCACAGAGGAGGTGACAAAAATAAGCAGCCCCCAAAAAGCTCATTTAAAAAGGGCAAAGGAATTGTCCTTCATGTGCTCCTGGTTCTTGACACCTTTGTGTTTGCAGGCACCAGCCTTCACTGTGAGACTGGCATAACACTGATCCCCTACAAACCAAACAAAAAACCAAAAGAAAAGGCCAAATAAACAATTTTAGCTTACATTTTGGCTTTAATTCTTTGTATTTTTTAACTGGGACATGAAAGGCAAAAAATCCCAGGTCTTGCTTTTCATGTTTTCATGCACCAGTGATAAATGTTTGTGTGGCATTTGGCTGTTTGCATTTCCAGCATATTTCAGTCTGATTCTTGAATGTGCATAAGACATTCTGAAAGGCTGGGTAAGTCCTGAGAAGCCAAACTCTTCACAACCACAAAGCATACAACCATGGAGGGGAAAAAATTAAATAGTTTTGTGATCAGCAACCAAAAGTAATGAAAATGGAACAAAATTCTTCCTTCTGGAAAGCAGATATGAAATGTCTTTCAGCTCTTGACTGACATTTGGGTGAGAGCTGAGAAGTCTCCTGGCTGAGATTCAATCTCTTGGGTGACATTTGTGGTTTTGCCTGGTTTAGGATGTATGTTAATAGGAAAGCTACCAATTGTTATAGCAAGCCTTTAGAATAGATTGTGTGTTTCAGCCTTAAAGATTGAAAACAAAATGTTTTTAACAGCTCAGTATATTTAGAATTTGGACTTATTTAATCTAGAGAAGTTAAAACTTAATGGAAAAGATATTTATCAATGCTCAAAATAATTAGAACATTGTATAGCCACAAATCTTGCTGTGGTAAGATCAATTTTTACATTTCCTTTCCAGAGATGAACCATTCTCACCAAATTAAATCTTCCTTCCTTTCAATAAACCTTGAAATATTTCTTGATGCTTCGTTCACATTTTCACTCCAGCTCACGAAATTTTGAGGCATTAGATAAATGGTTTTAGAATGATGTGAGAGGAGAATTAAAGAGGAGAAAAATGGTAAAATAATTGTGCCAAACAACTTGTGGCATGAAAGTTGAAGTTATTTCTTAATCCCTTAAGAGGCGTTAGGATTACAAAGCTGTTCTATGGCATTGTAGCAGAATTTATTGTAGATAAAAATATCACAGCTTCCCACGAATGGCACATGTGAGACTGTCCCCAGTGAAGCATTTTGGTGGCTGTTGATATGTAAGGTTTGCCCTGCATTCATCCAGTGAGTGATGCTGACCTTTGCTCTGACATTATCCCACGTGAAAGCAGCTTCCTCTGTGCCAGTCTTGCAGGAAAACCATCAAGAACAGAAATAACAACTGCCAGGAGGGTGACAGCACCAACCACAGGTGTGAGGGAATTGTCAGCAGCAGGGGAAAGATATTTAAATATTTCTATTAAGATAGATTTTATATTAAGATATTTAGAAGCTCCCTGTGTAGTGTTTCAGAAGCAGGAGCTCAGACCACCACTTGGAATTTTTAATCAAACAGACCACACACTTCAACACAGTAAAACATTTGTATTTTAAG